>SJYW01024861.1:503516-544072 GCA_006410735.1 Raphicerus campestris | reverse complement strand
CACACACACGTGTGCACACACACGCGCACGCATACACGTGTATATACTGCTGTGCTGTGCTTACTCTCTCAGTCGTGTCCGACTCTGCGGCCTCATGGACTGTGGCCCACCAGGCTGCTCTGTCCACGGGGATTCTCCAGGCTAGAACACTCGAATGGGTTGCAATGCTCTCCGTCAGGGGATCTTCCCAACCCAGGGACTGAGCCCAGGCCTCCTGCCATTGCAAGCGGAAATGTTACCACCCGAGCCACCCGGGAAGCCCATGTATGACACATAAACACACAAATACATATCAATGGTGAATATATTTATATATGTGTATGACGCATAAACACACAAATACATATGAATAGTGTATATATTTATATATATGTATGATGCATAAACATACAAATATATATGAATAGTGTATATTTACATATATATGATGCATAAACACAAATATATATTAATAACATATATTTTATATATATGATTTATAAACACACAAATATATATGAATAGTGTATATATATATATATAGCTTTCTAGGTGGCTCAGTGGTAAAAACTCTGCCTGTCAAACAGGAGACTTGAGTTTGATCCTTGGGTCGAGAAGACCCCCTGGAGAAGGAAATGGCAGCCCACTCCAGTGTTCTTGCCTGGAACATTCCATGGACAGAGGAGCCTGGCGGGCCCTAGTCCACGGGGCTGCAGAGAGCCGGACAGGGCTTAGTGCCTGCAAGCGATATGTGCGTTCTGTGCACACACGCGCGTATCCCAGCTCCTCTCCAGACCCAGAGCTCGCACTGGCAGCCTGAGTCTCTCGGGACTAAAGCAGGTAGCTGGGTCAGAGTCAGAGAGGAGCGTGTTTTGTCCCGAGGGGCCTCACCTGAGCAGACAGGGGCTTCTTCATCCAGACCCCAGCACAGCCTCAGAAAGAAAGATCACTCAGAAAGTGGGGAGGACCTGACCCGCCCGTTCCATTTGCTGTATCTCCTCACGTGGAGAAAGGATGTGGCTGTCTCTGCTCTCCTACCCCACGCTTACCCTTCAGAATAAACCCACACGGGCACCCCACCTCTGCCCAGTGTAGACGCAGGATATAGTGAGAGTCCATCCACTGGACGCGTGGAGTCAGCAACACGGCCATCGCCAGCCTGGCCTCTGCCCGACTGCCCAGGACTGAATGCGCCTTCCAGGGAGGTGCTCCCTGTACCTTGCCTGGCGCCGATCCTTGGCACCAGCCCAACAAGGTTGCCATTCCCACAGGATGGCTTTGTCTTCCAGCTGGAAAATCACCCCTGAGCTTCGTCATCACCTTACAAACTTGCCTGATGCCATCTCTGAGACAGCCGCCGAGCTCATTATTCCATTCCGGGGACTGCTTTACAGCGATTTCCAGCCTGTAGAAAGGGGCGCTTAGTAGAGTTCTGCAGCGTGTTTTCCGTCTTGGATGAACTTTACCTGCATTTTCAATACACAAACACCTCCTCAGCAGAACTCCTGCGAGAGCAAGGGCAACTCTACCTATGACCCAGTAGGAAAAGGTGGTTCTTATTTAAGAGTTATAACAAAGTGCTTTGGTTTTCTCCTTTACTTAAAAAGATGAAAATCGCATAGCCTTGTTATAAAGAAAGCAAATCTGAGGGACTGAATAAAGCAACATACTAGCTTTGTCCTCGGAACCTCCCTCCTCCTGTTCCTCAGAGGACATCAGTGGTAACACTGTGTTTTCATTCTCTGAATTGGAACTGTTGATGAAGATTCCAGAAACCTTGTCAAAACTGCACTCAGAACAACGTCAGCAGTCCAGAATGTTTCTTCATGCAAGCTGCAGAAAGCCTCAGGTTAAAAAAAAAAGGCCATTTTCTTGAGCAATGCATTTCTCATATTTCCAACACAAACTCATCATTATCTCTACATCTTTTAGAAATACAGTAAGGAAGAGTAGAAATACGTGGACTGTATTTCACTCGATGACACACACAAATCTTCCGCCCAACGATGGCTTTTTCTTCCCAGATTTCTTTCTGATGTAGAAAAACTGGAAAATATTTCCATGCAAAGCACCAATAAACTTATATTAAAGCGAATGAAATTAAAGATCCATATAAGAACATCTTGTAAAATGGTATAAAGCACAATATAAAAAATACAATATACAGTAAAAATATATTTTCCACAAATAAATTATGTCCCCAAAGATTAAGTGTATTCAAAATGCAAAGAACAGCTAAACAGAGTGTTTTATAGAAGCTGTAGGAGGGTTTTAAGAATGTATTTTAGTGGGCAAGGAATTCTATTTTGCAGAGCTATAAAAGTTGGTTTCTTTTTTTACCCTCAGAAAAGTTCTAAAAAATCTTTCCAGATTCTTGAACCTGCTGAGAGTCTGCAAAAATCCAAACAAACATTAAAATTGCCCTCACGTTACATTCATTTTTAAGAGTTTATGATAAAACTTACTCAAGAGACAAATAATGCCTATCCTATGATTTATGTAGATAAATAAATAGCTTAAAATACAAACAACAAGATATATTAGAAAGAGAATTGGGATAGTTCTGATTCCTGTAGCTGTTGCAGAAAACAACATTTGCCGTATTTTACACATTAAAAATGTCCCCTATTATTTTAAGAAAGAAAAACAACTCATCTGAGCTTTCTTTATTTAAACATCAACAACAGAAAGAGGGCATCTGGGCAAGTCTGTAAAGGCACTGAAAGAAATATGAAGACAGAATTAAAAATGGAGACCATCGGGAGCCAAGGGACAAACAGGAAAAACCAAGCATCAAATTCAGATTAAGGGAGTCTTCATTTATTATTGGGATTTCTTGTAGATAGTATTTCAAAATACTTTCTATAGATTATAAGATTAATTGCTGTCATATTTAGAGTTAAAAGGCAAGAACATATTGATCACTTCGTTTTATAGATGAGAATAATGAAACAAAAAAAGAAAAGCCCTTCTGTTCATCACATGATGTTATTAAGAGAGAAACAGTCAAGCCACAGAGTGGCAGAAGGTATTTGAAGTCTATGTATCTGATAAATAGCTCCCATAACTTCTTAACTTCAATAAGAAAAGGACAGACTACCTGATACAAAATGGAAAAGGAAAGGAAACAATCATAACTCACAAGAAGTCTTCCAAATGGCTGCTAAATATATGAGAAGATACCATCTTATCAGAGAAATGCAAGTTAAAATTATAAAGATGCATCACTACATAACCAACATAGTGTTAAAAACAAACAGCTACAGACATAAATAAATGTTTGTGAGCACACGGTCTTTCCGCTGCCTGTGGGAGTGTAAATTGACATGACCACTTTGNATCATAACTCACAAGAAGTCTTCCAAATGGCTGCTAAATATATGAGAAGATACCATCTTATCAGAGAAATGCAAGTTAAAAATATAAAGATGCATCACTACATAACCAACATAGTGCTAAAAACAAACAGCTACAGACATAAATAAATGTTTGTGAGCACACGGTCCTTCCGCTGCCTGTGGGAGTGTAAATTGACATGACCACTTTGCAAAAGTGTGTGATGAGGTCTACCAATGCTAAGCATGGTCCACAACTCTCTTCCTTAGTATATACCCTACAGTCTATACCCTATACCCTTATCTGAAAGGGATGCTCAGAGAAGCATCATTTGTATGTACTTGAAACTGGACGTTTACTGTAGCTCAGACAGTAAAGAATCTGCCTGCAGTGCAGGAAACCTGGGTTTGATCCCTGGGTTGGGAAGATCCCTGGAGAAGGGAATGACTACCCACTCCACTATTCTTGCCTGGAGAATCCCATGGACAGAGGAGGCTGGCGGGCTACAGTCCACAGGATCGCAAAGAGTCACACACGACTGAGTGACTAGCAGTACTACTACTTGAAACTGGAAGGGAGCTCAGACGTCCATCAACAGTAGAGTCCATCAATCTATAGTGGTCTTTCCAGTCCGTGGAATACTACACAGCCCCGAAAATGAATTGCCTCCTACTACATAAAAAAGACAGGGTAAAGCTCAGAGATCAAGGGGAAAAAAATCTAGACACAGAAAAATATCAAATCCTGACAAAGACAACTAATTGATGTGGTCAACAGTGAGAAGAATGGCCGAAGTTTTGGCTGGAAGGGAGGATTATGGACTACAGGCCATCACCCTCGGTATCTCGCACAACTTGGCAGGGCACATGGATAGGTGAGCTTTATAAGCACACACTGAGCTGGCACTCTTCATGTGTGTGCTGNAAAAATCTAGACACAGAAAAATATCAAATCCTGACAAAGACAACTAATTGATGTGGTCAACAGTGAGAAGAATGGCCGAAGCTTTGGCTGGAAGGGAGGATTATGGACTGCAAGCCATCACCCTCGGTATCTCGCACAGCCTGGCAGGGTGCACGGGTAGGTGAGCTTTATAAGCACACACTGAGCTGGCACTCTTCATGTGTGTGCTGTAGTCTATACACAGATGGGACGTTTGGAACTGTTAAATAGCTCCAGCAACCCAGAGGGTAAGACCTCTCAAGTCATGGCTGGTTGGCTTCCAGAGAAATCACTGTTGTTCTTACTCATCCCCAGCCCTCCTCCATGTAGGAGAGACAGACTTGAGGAAATTCTTTATCAGGTTAACATTGGGAGAATCCTCCAGCAATCTTAAGATTTGAGAATGTGATTGTCCTTTTGCAGCTTAGACTCAGGGATGAGACACAGTATCGAAAGCATTGCTGAGTGGTGGGAAGGGCATGGCCGAAGCGGGCATTACAGCTCAGGTGAAGGCGCTCAGTCGTGTCCGACTCTTTGCGACCCCGTGGACTGTAACCTGCTAGGCTTCTCCGTCCATGGGATTCTCCAGGCGAGAATACTGGAGTGGATTGCCATTTCCTTCTCCAAGGGATCTTCCCAACCCAGGGATCGAACCCGGGTCTCCCTGGTGGCTCAGAGGTTAAAGCGTCTGCCTCCAATGTGGGAGACCCGGGTTCAGTCCCTCAGTCGGGAAGATCCCTGGAGAAGGAAATGGCAATCCACTCCAGTATTCTTGCCTGGAGAATCCCATGGACGGAGAAGCCTAGTAGGTTACAGTCCACGGGGTCACAAAGAGTCGGACATGACTGAGCGACTTCACTTCACCTCACTGCTCAGAGGCATTGTCAAAACCAAACTCTCCATGAAAATATCTTAAATTTTATTCTTTTTGTGTCTTGAGGCAATAGTGTATAGCGAGAGCGTCTCTGGATTACATGGTGGGACCACCAACGTCTTATTGCTTCTGTAACTTCCGCAAACCAGGCATCTGCTCATACATCCAAAGTCAGGGTCTTGGGTCCACTGGTCTATGGTTGAGCAAATCTAGTGGATCCCAGATGCTGACTGGAGATGGGGCCCAGGCAAACGAGAGACATCCAGGCTTTGGAAACGTGTGGTAGTCAGTTAACGGACACCCATTTTACTGATATGTTGAGAAAGGAAAAAAAGGTAGAAATATTGATAAACAATAAACAGCATAACTGTATTCATTTCCAACAATGACACCAGTGTTGTGGGTGGATTGTTTTACTCTGTTTCATTGTGTCTTTATTGTCTTTCTCCCACTGAAGAGAGATGTACCTGTCTTGTTTATTTCTGCGCATATACCACCTTGCAGTGTTGACACATAGTATCCATTTAATAAGTACCTCTTGAGGAGTTATTAAATCCTCAAGGATGAATCACCATGGCATGCAGTTTTCTCTCCTCTGAATGAAAAGAGCCTCAAAAGATGCGCTATGCTGTGCTTAGTCATTCAGTCATGTCCAACTCTTTGTGAGCCCATGGACTGTAGCCTGCCACACTCCTCTGTCCNTTTCCATAGGTTGCCATTCTCTGTGACACTGCTGTCAAGCTCGTCTACATGTTCCCTTCAACACAGAAGATCACATTGGTTTCCCATAAAATGCAGTTCGCCATTTATTAGGGAAAATTCAGTGCAACTATAAATTTTAGTGTCTACAGTCCCCAGCAGCAGGGAATTTCCAACAGACAGTCTGGGTTGTCTTTATAAAGCTGTATCCTAGCAGGGTGATTTGCCAGAGTCAGGAGTCCATTTCCAGAAGGTAAGTAAGAATGATGCCCACATGTATTCCAAAGTTAGTATTTGCCATCACAAGCCAAGGAGATAGGTTGAATCATCCGTTAACCAGTGTGACATGGTCCATTCTAGTATACCTTTCTGCAGAAATTAGACATTATCAGCATAACAGCTCTCCCTAAGTGGAGGCGGCTTGCAAATTATTTTAACAACTTATTTCTTTTCTATCCCAAGCATAAGAGGCCTCTGCAGGGGGACTTTCACTGCCCATTTTTTATCTGGCACAAGCCTACCTTCCCCCTCAAGAAAAATAGGAAAGGGCTCTCGAGATCAGAATTGCCTCCTAAGTTTTATTGTGTGGGCTGCCAGAGGCCACCGGGTTTTGATTGTGCAGAAACAAGATGGCAACAATGTTCTTGCAATCGGGGCTCCCGTGACAAGCCTCCTAATTTATCAGGGCGCGGAGCGCGGGGCTCGGCGGCTGATAATAGCGGGACAGGCCTGCCCGCTCCGGGGCGGGTCGCCTCATATGGGGCGGCTGCACGGCGCTAAGCGGCCAGAGCAGAGGTGCTGCGCTCGGCCATCATTTAAAAGCCTCTGCCAAGGAGAAAGTGTTATGATGTTTAACTTATAGGGCATCCAAATGTCACAGACCCCAGCAAGTTCCTATTAGCAATAACTCAGGTCCTCTGAAGGGATCTGACATTCAGAACTGATGAGCGCTGGTCCCGGGGGCCTGCTCCGACCCAGCCTCGCCCAGGCCACGCGGTAACCCGAGCGGCCCAGGGGTCAGCCCGTGAGAGCCCCCTTCAATTTAGAGAGCCGCTTCTGCCCGGCCGCCGGGGTTCTGACTCTGCACAATAAATTTCGCAGAGAGCATAAAGAGCCATCTAGAGTATATCAAATCAATATGAGCGCGGCTCGCAGCGCTATCCGAGGCTACAGTTCACGAAATGAACCAGGCCGGGGGCCGGGTCTCTGCCCTTGGCAATCAATCAGGCTCCCGGGTCATGGATTTTAGTGTAAATTAACACAGCAGAAACCATCGCGCTCCCCAGAGGATGCTGTAAGACGGGATTTGCTTTCTTTTTTTGCCCCCTAAACCCCATTTCATTGCTTCTGCGCAGAGGTGGTGTTACACTGAACAGAAATAACGAGAAGCGGCGATTAGGATGGCGGTGAAAATCATAAAACAAAACATTAATATTCTCCTGACAAATGCACATAAAAAGCACATTGAATTAGGTAAACAGTTACTAAGCGTAGGAAGGGATGGAATTTCACTGGAGCCCATTCAGCTGGACTTTCTAAATTGACCTCATTAAGTAGGCGGCACTGTTTGTATTAGATTACATATGTGAGAAAGGAGAGATGCAGGGGGGTGTTTCGTTACAGAGCGTTCTTCTCAGCGCCCAGCATCTGCCCGGCTCCGTGAGAGGCCCAGTGGATGTCCCTGGAAACACTTGATAAGCGAGTGCTGCTCCGTGCAGTCCCCCTTCCCTCCTTGGTCTCTCAACCCAGAAAACACGTGAGACGCCTTATTTGTTGAGAAAGGGGAATCATCTTATCTTCTGGTGGAGGGCATATAAGTATCGCCATATGTATATACACATGCATGTATATACACACACACATATACACACACATATACACACACATATATGCACACACAGACATATGTATGCACATGCATATAAATACACACATATACACATGTACACACACACACACATATACCTACATATGAACACCCATCAACAAAAGTAATTTTTAGAACAAATCCTGAAATCCTGTAGGGTCTAGAAAACCTTGCAAATGTAATGAGTTGGGTTTGAGAGACAAGAAGACATCTGGAGTTAATTTATTTTGAAGGAATAAAAAGAAACTTTCTCACACCCCACTCTCCTCCTCAGCACATTACACAGTCTGTCGAATCACATGGCACGCACACAGAGAGACGCAAGGTTCATTTTTTTCCTGCAGCCTAGAATACCTACTTTCTGGGCCTGGCTCAATGTCAAAATAGGGTCCCCATATTTGAATGACTATCTTTCATTCTCATAAATTCATAGTTTGTGACTTACTAAAACGCACATCAAGATGGTGTTTCTACTGCTGTCACATGGGAGAGAGACCCTCTGAGCCCCCAGACACGAGTACCTGCATTGTATCCAGGCGACTGAGTCACTGGTTCAAAGTATGAGGCTTGCTCAGCCTTCACTTTCTCAGAGGGAAAACGCCTGTCCTCAGTGACATCAAGGGGTTCTTCTGACCATCGTGTGAAACAGTTTGTGAAGGAGGAACATGGGAAGAGTCTGAAGCATGAGTTTCACAGAAGCTATTACCGCAGCGACTGTCAGGAATAAGCCGGCACGGACCACTTCCATTGCTTCCTTTTTTTCCAGTCACTCAGTCATTTCCAGCTCGTTGTGCCTCCAAGGACTGAAGCCCACCAGGCTCCTCTGTCCATTGGATTTTCCAAGCAAGAGTACTGGAGTGGGTTGCCATTTCTTTCTCCAGCGGTTCTTCCTGACCCAGGGATTGAACCTGCATCTCTTGCCTTGGCAGGGTTCCTTACTAGTGAGTCATCAAGTCCATTACTTCCTCAAGAGGGTAATTAAAATCTACTTATGAATCTTTAAAAAAAATTTTTTGGCACCTGGTGGCAACTTGTCTGAGATTGATTTGGACTAAGCACTATTTCTAAGACAAAATAGCATTTGGCTAAACATTTTTAAGCCTTTTTCATTTTTGAACAAAGAAGATAATCATCAGCAGCAGCAGGCAGAACAAGCAATTATAAGTACACAACAAACTTATAGACATCAGGAAAAATTGGGTGTTGGAATAAAGATCAGTAAAGAGAGGGCTCTTTCTCTCTACAGCAGCCTATCAGTATGTCTGGAAGAGACCCAATCAGGATTGAAGTTCAAAATGAGTATCTTGGACGTCAGCTCACGTCTGTATGTAACCTCTGCTGTATCATTTGTTTGGCCTATTTCTGAGCTACTCCTTGGAAGAAAAGTTATGACCAACATAGGCAGTGTGTTAAAAAGCAGAGACATTGCTTTGCCAACAAAGGTCCATCTAGTCAAGGCTATGGTTTTTCCAGTAGTCATGTATGGATGCAAGAGTTTGACTATAAAGAAAGCTAAGCCCCAAAGAACTGATGCTTTTGAACTGTGATGTTGGAGAAGACTCTTGAGAGTCCATTGGACTGCAAGGAGATCCAACCAGTCCATCTTAAAGGAAGTCAGTCCTGAATATTCATTGGAAGGACTGATGCTGAGGCTAAACTCCAATACCTTGGACAGCTGGTGCAAAGAACTGACTCACTTGAAGACCCTGACGCTGGGAAAGATTGAAGGTGGAAGAGAAGCTGATGACAGAGGATGAGATGGTTGGATAGCATCACCAACCAATGGATATGAGTTTGAGCAAGCTCTGAGAGTTGGTGATGGACAGTAAGGCCTGGCATGCTACATCCATCGGGTCACAAAGAGTTGGACATGACTGAGTGTCTGAACTGATTTCTGAGCTACAGGATCATGAAGAAAGATACCTGTTACAAAAGGGCACTCTCTGGTAAAGTCCAACTGAAAACTACTTGCAAATAATGTATTGAACAGCTTAATTTTGGTGACAGAGACACATATGCATGAGCTTAACTTCCAAAATAGCCCATGAGCCATGTCAACATGAACAAGATTTCCTTAAAACAGAAAAGCTTAATAACAAGAATTCTGAGAAGCTCACTAAGCAAGAAAATATAGGATGGTGCAAAATCCATAATCATAGCAATCTCTCTTTAACTCAGCTGAGTCAAGGAGCAGGGACTGGATTAGATTCCAAGTTCTCACATGGAACAGGATTAAGACTGAATGAAGCATGAGAACAAATACTGCTTTCAATTTCCAAGGTTCATTAGAACTGGATCCTTTAGGCATCTGTCATGTACATGCCCCAGAAAGATGAGCTGTAAAGAGAGATTTGATGTCTTTAGTTTACTCCTTTCTACTTTTTAGGCAGGAGATGTATCTTAAGCCCAAGAGTAGTGGGATTGCCACCAACACCCCTGCTGCTGTTTGAAAAAGCACAGGGAGCACAGAGGCTCTTTTGATGCACCTCCAAAACTGTGAGTTCTGGCTATCTGTTCAGCATCTTAACCAAACATCTGATTTGACTGATTGGTTTTAACTCAGTTGATTGACCATAGTAGTGATTTTGGCACCGTGTAGACAGATTCAGTGGAAAATGCCAGCTGAATGAGTTCTCTGACTGTAAAATATAGACCATACAATTGGCTGATTGACTGGGAAACTATATATATTTTCATTTGTCNGGCGCTCCAGTTCTTCACAAAACTTAAACTTTATAGTGCCATAGATTCAGTTCAGTTCATTTCAATCACTCAGTCATGTCTGACTCTTTGTGACCCCATGAATCATAGCACACCAGGCCTCCCTGTCCATCACCAACTCCCAGAGTTCACTCAGACTCACGTCCATCCAGTCGGTGACACCATCCAGCCATCTCATCCTCTGCAGTCCCCTTCTCCTCCTGCTCCCAATTCCCCCCAGCATCAGTCTTTTCCAATGAATCAGCTCTTTGCATGAGGTGGCCAAAGTATTGGAGTTTCAGCTTTAGCATCAGTCCTTCCAAGGAACACCCAAGACTGATCTCCATCTCCTTCAGGATGGACTGGTTGCATCTCCTTGCAGTCCAAGGGACTCTCAAGAGTCTTCTCCAGCACCACAGTTCAGAAGCATCAGTTCTTTGGTGCTGAGCCTTCTTCACAGTACAACTTGACTCTTTATCACATACTGTTGATGGTCCAAGCTCTCCGGGAGATGCAACATCACTGAGGGGGGGTACCTTTTCCTGTTTTATCCATGATGCATCCAAGACATTTTGAATGATGTCTGCCATTTAGTAGAGTCTCAAAAATATTTGCAAGATGAGAAAAAATTAAGAAGGATGTATGATTGGCAAAGATTCTTAAAAAGCAAACAAATAAGAGAGGGACAGTCTGCTGTCCCAGAGAACTCTGGCTTCACTTTGTTCTTAGACCTAATGGGCTATCAGCTGACCCTAGGTCCTGCCTGAAGGTAATAAAAGTCCAAGAGAGAAGGTGCTGAGCTCGGTAGGGGATTGCGGAGCAAGCACAGAAACACAGAGAGAAATGAAGCCAGCCATCTTTCCCTTTAGTCATAGGCGCGCCATGCAAGATGGTATGCGGTGTGACTGGAGATTGGGCTTTGTCCTCCAGCTTCCTACTATAATCTCTGAATCATTTGAGATCAGATGAAACTTCTAGGGTGTGATTAGGGCATGGCAACCCACTCCAGTGTTCTTGCCTGGAGAATCCCATGGACAGAGGAGCCTGGAGGGCTATACTCCATAGGGTCGCAAAGAGTTGGACACGACTGAGTTAATAACACACACACATGGGGTGTGGTTAAAGTATATATATATTCTTACCCATGAGTCTGCCTATTAAAATTGCATCATTTCAGATAAAGTTAAGATATTCTAGGAAGATATTAAGGAATCCCAACTTAACAAATTAGCCATGAAGATTTTTATTTAGAAAACATTCGGGTTAATATTAGATCATTCTGTTTAGCACCCTATTTATTACCATTCTATTTACCATTTGTTTCAGATCTTCCAGCTGGAAAACATAATGATAAAGAGGTCTATCCAGAAGGCTTCTATTTTATCACAGATGTTATTTGTGCAGAAAAGTCAGCACCTTCAGTTCATGATAATCTTTGTGTATGAAGTTCTGACCACACTCCTAGGCTGGATCCTAACAATAAATGAAAGCTGAATGTTTAAGCACCAGTTTGAATGGCTTTTAATTTACTCATTTATTCAAATATCATGAAGGGAAAATAATCTCATTTAGAGATATATTTTTAATGTGGAAGAAATTTATACAAATCCAGATAGGTGTATGGTATGGGTAAACCAGGCAAGAGATAATTTATTATGTGAAAGGATGCCACCTACCACCTGCATTTAGCTGATTTGTTTTCCCATAAAGTGTCATAGTTTCCAAATTCCTTGCTGGGAAATATTTACATTCTAACCTAATATAATTAGGAAATCACTGAGCTGAAACATAACATAGGTTGGTTTTCATTATAATTTCTGCATAATATTGCACACATTTTCTAGGTAGTAATTAGATACATTAAGGATGAATGATTCCTTCGGGGCTTATTCTAGAGATTTTTCTTCCAAATTTGTGTCAAGGGTCACCCAGGGTGGAGAACAATAACTGTCACTGAGAAGACTGCAGATAAAAGCTTCTGAAATGAATCAATGGCCACGGACCAGAAATTTGGACATTTAAATTATCCGAGTCATCACAGGTCCTACCCTTGAGCTATGCCTGAAGCAGGACGCAGATGGGACAGGAAGTTAGCTACGTGCGTTACTGGTGCTTTGAGAAAAGATGAGCATATCGCTTTCAAATGAATGTAAGTCTGGACAAAACAAGTATTTAGTTGATGCCACAAATTAAGTGTTATCAACTTAATTAACAAAGGTTAACAAAGGATTGCTTAGTTTTGATCAAGGTGTATTTTATTTACCTGTCTTCATCTTTTAGAGGGACTTCCCTCGTGGCTCAGACAGTAAAGCGTCTGTTTGCAATGCTGGAGACCCGGGTTAGAGGTTCTGTTCCTTCTTCACATAATGAGGCATTGTTCTGTATAAACTTTGNTTTATTTAGCTGTCTTCATCTTTTAGAGGGACTTCCCTCGTGGCTCAGACAGTAAAGCGTCTGTTTGCAATGCTGGAGACCCGGGTTAGAGGTTCTGTTCCTTCTTCACATAATGAGGCATTGTTCTGTATAAACTTTGGACTTATCCAAGCTAAAACTATGGAGAAGGAAATGACAACCCACTCCAATATTCTTGCCTGGAGTATCTCATGGACAGAGGAGGCTAGTGAGCTACAGTCCATGTGGTCACAAAGTGTCGGACACGGCTGAGCGACTAAACACCACCATCACAGCTAAAAATGTCCAATATTTGTAAAACGTGTGTTGTTTCGTAATTTTTATATCAAAAATATATTTCAATATATCTCAGAGTAGCTTTAATTTTTTTATTTTTTACTTTTCTTTTTAGAAATTTTTATGTTTTGAATTCACTCTATGCAATTAATGTTCTTGGATCAATTTCTTTTAAACCAAGTTTTCTTTGGTACATGAGCCCTCATTTTCCTCTACAATATAAGTGCTATTTGGAACAATAATTTAAAATAGCACACTAAACTAATTTTTCTAGATTTAGCAAATGCAGATATAGGACACTCAGGTAAGTTTGAATTTCAAATAAACAACCACCAGTTTTTGATGCCAGCGTGTTCCAATACCGCACAGGTCATGCCTATACTAAAAATGAATGCATTCCATATCTGAAACTCACATTAGAGCATGCATTTCAAACCTCAGTTTCCTTCTTTGGAGAAGTAAGCGTATGAAGCATCTTGAACAGGTTGAGGGAGAAGTGCTGAGTTCATTTCTCAGTGCACACACGGGGCTGAATGCCAGGTGATTCATACTGAGACCTGCAAGATCTCCTGGTGCCCAGACCACCCTCAGCTGCCCGGCCAGGTGGCTGTGTGCAGATGGCACGCTGGTGCATTTCATACGTCCACTTGCCTGGGCCATAAGGTATCCATGTATTTGGGTAAACATTGCTCTGTGTGTTTCAGCGAGGGTGTTTGGGGATGACTCTAACATTCACTTTGATTGGCTGAGCAGGTGGTCCTCCCTACTGTGGTTGAACCGCATCCTGTCAGTCAAAGACCAGAACACCAGAATCAATCCAAACTGCTGACTGGCCCCCAGCTTAGAGGGAATTCTTCCTGTGAGACGCCTTTGAGCGGAGACATCGTTTATTCCCACCTTTGGACTCAAACTGAAGCACGAGACTGGAAGCACAGCAGTGCCTCCGCTGGGCCTCCCGCCTGCTGACCGCGCACCTTAGGATCCGTCGGCCCCGAGAAGCGCAAGTAGCGGTATTTTACGGTGGATCTCCCTGACTCCGTCTCTGTTCTGACACTCTCTCTGTCTCTCTCTGTCTCTGTCTCCATGGACACACACCTTGAAAAGAGCATGTGCAGGTGCCCTAGGAGGCAGNGCGCAAGTAGCGGTATTTTACGGTGGATCTCCCTGACTCCGTCTCTGTTCTGACACTCTCTCTGTCTCTCTCTGTCTCTGTCTCCATGGACACACACCTTGAAAAGAGCATGTGCAGGTGCCCTAGGAGGCAGCTGTCTGAAGATCTGCCCACCATCTGGTGTCAGGTATCCGAAACGTCCGCTAGAAAATTTCTCTTCTCCAGGAAATGTTACCAGCAGTGTAGACAGGTCGAGAATCCCAGAAGGTCTCTTTCAGATATTATGCATTCAAACTCAAAGCCAGTGTTTAATCTCCAGGCATTGCAAATTCAAGGCTCTGCAGCTCTCAGACTCCGTGTCTATCAGACGATTGCCAGGAAGAGAATCTTCATTAGAAATCAAATTGGGTGTAAGCTTGGTCTCAGACCTCTGACCACCAGAACTATGACACAATAATATCTGTCAATGAAAATTAATCAACCGTCAATTTATGAAAGAAGTGGAAAAGTTTATTCNCACTCAGAAATGAGAAGGAAAACACATACTACATTTTGGAAAGTGAAAGTGAAGTCCCTTAGTCGTGTCCGACTCTTTGGGACCCCATGAACTGTAGCCTATCAGGCTCCTCCATCTGTGGGATTTTCCAGGCAAGAGTGCTGGAGTGGATTGCCATTTCCTTCTCCAGGGGATCTTCCCAACATTTTGGAACCTCCTACCAATTTACCTTGCATATATTTCTCATTAGGAGAAAACTACACTTAAAAATTAGGAAAATGCAGGACTATGAGGAAATGCACAATTGTATTTTATGCGAGTGGCTGAAAATGGGTTCATGGCATGACTATGGGCACTTTCATGATTGGGAATTTGTGTTATTTCTTGAAGAAAAGGTAAGAGCCTCTCCCCAGATCTGTCCAGGAGGGGAGCGTGAAGCCCACTCATGATGCCAGTGATGTTTGGTTGAGGTGATGGGTGCTTTTGCTTCTCAAGGTGAAGAGGACCAGAAATGTGGTTCTTAGGACAGCTTTTAATGATAACTTAGGGTTTACCCTGGTATCTCAGCTGCTAGAGTGTCCACCTACAAAACAGGAGACCCTGGTTCAATCCTTTAGTAGCGAAGACACTCTGCAAAAGGAATGGGCTACTCACTCTAGTATTCTTGAGACACCCTAGTTCGATTCCTGGGTTCGGAAGATCCACTGGAGAAGGGATAGACTACCCATGCCAGTATTCTTGGGATTCCTTAATGGCTCAATAGGTAAAGAATCTACCTGCAATGCAGGAGACTTAAGTTCAAACCCTGGGTTGGGAAGAACTTCTGGAACCCCACTCCAGTGTTCTTGCCTAGAGAATCCCATGGACAGAGGAGCCTGGTGGACTACAGTCCATGGGGTCACAAACAGTCAATCAATAGTGTATACACATGTCAATGCCAGCCCCCCAATGTATCCCACCCCCTCCTTTGGTACCCATACATTTGTTCTCTATATCTGTGTCTCTATTTCTAAGTGAATATTTGTTTTGGTCATAGACAGTGTGAGTTGCAACCCAGTGCTCTCCAATTCTGATGATGTTTTTCCTGCAGAAAAGATGAATGAAGAGCTCTTCACCATCAACACTAGATTTTTACAAGATGTCACAGGAAGCTCTGTTTTTGACTCAATGACAAGCCTTTAGCAAATGGTAATGGCTCCTAATCTCTAAGGCTACCAGAATTTGAGTTTGCTCAAAACAAAACAAAAATAATGTATTTCACGGGCCCCCTTGGCCTTACCACACACCTAGGGTTAAAGTGGACCTGGNAATGACAAGCCTTTAGCAAATGGTAATGGCTCCTAATCTCTAAGGCTACCAGAATTTGAGTTTGCTCAAAACAAAACAAAAATAATGTATTTCACGGGCCCCCTTGGCCTTACCACACACCTAGGGTTAAAGTGGACCTGGAAATGCTTACCCTGCGGGCCTCTGAATCCCCACCTTTATGTTGAATCACAACCTGCAACCTTCAACAATCAATAGTATGTTTGCTTTCGTACGTTTCTGCCATAGGATTGAAACAACTGTGTATCCTCTCTGAAATCATATACCTGTGACTTTATGTCAGGAGAAAGCAGCTAATTCAAGCAGGACAAAGACACTGTTTGCACACCAAGGTATTAAGAAGGGAGAGTCATAGACTAATAGCAGAACCTTGGGAGGCGCAGAGATTCGTCCATCGTTTGGAGAAGTCTTCATTGACAGGTCTGCCAACACTGAGACTTCTTTGAAGGTCATAAACAAGAAAATATTCTAGAAAGCAATAATTCACCAGCTTCCTAATGTAACACCAAAGTGTCCCAACTGAAGTGGCATGTCATCAAAAATCATTCCTAATTATTTTAAGTAATATTTAGATCGATTCATCGTAATCTCATTGGCTTTCATGTTTATGTCTGTATTAGATTACTTTCATGTTTGTTTAAGCTCTTCTGCTTTTTAAATCGTCTCTTTCAAAGACAAACTGAGCCTGGTTAAAATAGTCAATGGCTTCTAGGGTTCAACCTTTGCAGGTGCCAGACCCCAGCCAGGACTTCCTCCTTCTTTCTAGAGGAGGAGCTGTCCCCACAAGTGGCTGAGGCCCCCAGGCGCCTCTCTGCCCAAGCCCAAGCCCCTTAAATGAAGACACCGCCCATAAAGATAAAGGGAGTGTGACTACAAGTCCCATGACTGCTGGGAGGACTTTGTCTAAAAGTCTTTTATTTGGGGAAATGATAGAGTATCCCTTTCAACTTAAGTGCTCACCCTCAACTGTTCCTACTGTGCAGAAACACACTCAGATGTCAAAGAATCTGCCTGAAAGGCAGACCAGGTTCCAACCCTGGGCTGGGAAGATCCCTGGGAGAAGGGAATGGCCACCCACTCCAGTATTCTTGCCTGGAGAATTCCATGGACAGAGGAGCTTGGCAGGCTACAGTCCACGGGGCGGCAAAGAGTTAGACACGACTGAGCAGCTAACACTTTCACTTTTTTTTTCCACTTTCACACGCAATTAAAATGTAAACAGTGAGAGTGTGGACAGTATAACAACACTAGTGCTTTAAAGAATAAGGATTTTTAGGAATGTGCTATTATATCCAGCTCATTTTCTGCTATTTTACATTTTTTCAAATTTATTTACAAATTAAAAATACCTCCAAGTTAGACTTGAACGTTAGCTGAATTTCTATTATCAAGGCATCCTAAAATCACACAGAGAAAAGAATGTGTCCATCATTTTGTTTTCTCTTTTATTTTACTTTGAACAGAATTTCAGTTGTATTGTGAACAGAATGAGTGGGTTGGCATTAGGGATTATACAACAACTGAATGATGCTGAAAAAAATAAATAGAAGAGCTGTCAAATCTTAACTGCAGAAGTTGGCGATACACCCCGGGCCACACTGGAGGTGAGGATGGGGAAAGTGAATGAACGTGATATACTGCAGGAAGCTCCTTTATGTTGCCACTAAGAATGTGTGTGGGGGGCTGGGGTTGTTTTGATTTTTGCTGTGTGTATGTCTTTGGAAATCTGCTTAGAGCTGAGAATGCCCAGGAGGATAAACAAGCACTGCCCTTTGGGGGTCCCCTGTCCCTGCAGTTGCCTGGGTGTGGTGGTGCCCGGCCCAAACCCCCAAGCACGCTCAGGACAACAGCGCAGCTGAGGAGGGAGGCTGCCGGGGGCCCGGCAGANGGAGGATAAACAAGCACTGCCCTTTGGGGGCCCCTGTCCCTGCAGTTGCCTGGGTGTGGTGGTGCCCGGCCCAAACCCCTAAGCACGCTCAGGACAACAGCGCAGCTGAGGAGGGAGGCTGCCAGGGGCCCGGCAGCGGCCACCAGCAAGGCCCAGGGCCTGACGCCTTTCCTGCTCTGCTCCAGGAGCTGGAGGTGGTGGTAGCCTGGTTTCTGGGTCTACAAAGAGCTCCTGAAGCTGAAGTGGACACTGGCCTTGGCATGGGCCCTCCTGGCTACTGGAGTTAGGTCTTTCCTGAATACAGTCCTGCAAGGGCCCCACCCCGGGGCCGAGGTGGGCACGCTCTGATGTCAGAACCAGAATCACGGACCGCGGGTACAGGCAGATGCCCTCAGCGTCAGCACCTTCCCCTCCCTGTCCTGTCCTCCACCGCTTGCTCAGATGGCCATTCCATGTCCACCAGTAATTGAAATGGCTTCATTTATAACAACGGCACACTGCTTGAGTTTCCACCCAGGTGAACGAAACACAGAATTCAACGTGATTGACACTGAGGCCAAACGTCTTAGGATGGTCCTTCAGNCCATGTCCACCAGTAATTGAAATGGCTTCATTTATAACAACGGCACACTCCTTGAGTTTCCACCCAGGTGAACAAAACAGAATTCAACGTGATTGACACTGAGGCCAAATGTCTTAGGATGGTCCTTCAGAAAAGCTCTCTGCAGCGTCTACTCCCAGGCTCACTGTGGGCCGTTTAAGAGATTACAGCCACTTGTCCTCACAGTGTGTGTTCTTGGTTCACTTTTGTTTCCTTTAAACAGTGCATTTTCTTTTACAATATATAGCTCTTTGGCTCCCGTTTTGAAAGGTAAGCACCATAAATCACCCACCAACTCTTCAAGGAAAGATGTATTCCTATCTAGAAATGCATATCCCATATTTCCAGTCTCTTAAAATATAAAAAAAACCTTCCAAAGGAAATTACCTTGCATAGAGCAATTTCATGTCATGTAACTATGCGGTGACATGATGCTTTGAGAATCAGACCCATTTTAGGGATGTCTTTCTCACTGAAAGTGGAGAGGATACCAACTCAATGCCAAGGTCCTTCCAGGTGGCTTCCGGAGGGACAGAGACAGGACGGCAAAGGGAGCTGCAGCCAAGCATGCCCATCTGAATCGCCACTCAGGTCGCTTGTCACCTCGAGAAGGTGACGGCCACGCCCTGGGGCTCTGGGAGCAGCAGTTGCATTTTATAATTGTGCTAATCTCTTCTCCACCCGTCACTGCTACCGATTATGACTTTTTGAGGTGAGGAGACCTTGGGTTTTGCCTCCAGCTGGTCATTAAGTGTTGCTAACGATAGCTTTCCTGAGGGAATTGAAAATAACAGGATGGGATTTCGTATAAATACGACGTGTCAGAAGCTGGCCCCACCAAGCGTCATCGTTGAGATGGCATAACCTGTACTGCAGGAGAAGTTTTGCCCTATTTTCAAAACGGAGTAGAAAGGACTGATGTCCAGACACACGCTTCCCCCTGCTGTTCGTGGCCAAGGGCCCTCTAGCGAGGAAGGCGACCGCAGCCCGAGCTGCCTGCTGAAGCTGAACCTTCTCTCCTTCGCTCAGGCCACGTGTCAGGATTAGAGGCCTTCTGTTCGGAATTNTGTTCGTGGCCAAGGGCCCTCTAGCGAGGAAGGCGACCGCAGCCCGAGCTGCCTGGTGAAGCTGAACCTTCTCTCCTTCGCTCAGGCCACGTGTCAGGATTAGAGGCCTTCTGTTCGGAATTCAGCCCCTCCCCACGGAGGCTCAGGCTCAATTAGCAAGTGGATAAGAATGAGAAAGGTGGCACTTCCCAGGTGGCATAGTGGTAAAGAACCCGCTGCCAGTGCAGGGCACTTAGATGCAGATTTGACCGCTGCGTCAGGAAGACCCCCTGGAGGAGGGCACAGCAGACCCACTAGTGTTCCTGCCGGAGAACGCCATGGACAGAGGGCCTGACGGGCACAGTCCACGGGCTCACAAAGAGCCAGACACTACTGAAGCGACTCACACAAGAATGAGAAACAGAGACTGGGGAGAGGCAGTGTTCAAAATAAAGCCTCTGGGATTCTGGTTGAGCACCCTTGCTTCTGAGTAGACGACTACAGGTGCTTTTTTTAAGAATTATGATTTTAAAAGAATCTGCATTGGCAAGGAAAAACATTATCTTAAGCCTCTTTTCTTTCTCTCTTTAAAAATTTTGAAGAAATTTATTTTTCCTTCTTTTAAAATTTTGTTGGAATGTAGTTGATTTATAATAATATGTTAGTTTCGGGTGTGCAACAAAGTGATTCAGCTGTATATTACATATATTCATCATCCTGAGCCTCATGGGGGGCTTCCCTGGGGGCTCAGACAGTAAAGAGTCCACCTGTGATGTGGGAAACCTGGGTTCGACCCCTGGGTCAGGGAAATCCCCTGGAGGAGGGCGTACAACCCACTCCAGTATCCTTGGCTGGAGAAGCCCCATCGACAGGGGAGCCTGATGCGCTACAGTCCGTGTGGTCACAGAGCTGGGCATGGCTGATTAAGCACAGGCCTTATTTTAGTTATCACTCTCAGAAAACCTCGTGTGATGCTCACACAAGGCAGAGCGTGCACGAGCCAGGCGGCAGGCAGTCCTGGGAGGGGAGCTGAGGATCTCAGTGACAGCCCCTCATCTGCTTGGGAGAGTTTCCATCACCTGAGGTCTCGTCTTTCACTAGAATATACAATGATCTGCAGCAACACGTGCACACAGAGGACATTTGTGACCGTGTGCAGGTCACACAGGCTCTCTGCGTATCAGTTTCCTGATTATCAAAACGTAAAACTAAGAAATTACAGTTCTACCAGGATCTGCCTGTGTGTTAGGCACTCAGTCGTNCAGAATCATCCATTGTTCCACCGCTGTCTTTCTTCTGACAAGATTTCACTAATCATTCAAAGTAGAAGATAGATTTCTCTAACATGCATTTTTAAACACTATTTTTATTGGGAGACTTTCCAGAAATAAGATTCCTCACATGTAATGTTGGTGCTATTAATAGACAATTAAGAATATCATGGGGATCCTTGTCTTAAAACATTCTTGCACCTTCCTTTTGTTTTTTGCAATTATATACTTTGAGCATATATAAACAATTATACACTATGAGCATATGAAAGTGAAAGTCATGTCCAACTCTTTGCGACTCCATGGACTGTAGACTTCAAGGTTCCTCTACCCATAGGATTATCAACCCTGACTATTCATTGGAAGCCCTGATGCTTGGGGTGAAGCTCCAATACTTTGGCCACCTGATTTGAAGAGCTGACTCACAGGGAAAAGACTCTGATGCTGGGAAAGATTGAAGACAATAATAGGTGGACTGGGCAGCAGAGGATGAATTGGTTAGGTAACGTCACTGACTCAATGGATGTGAGTTTGAGCAAATTCTGGGAGATAGTTTAGGGCATAAGAGCCTGGTGTGCTGCAGTCCATGGGGCTGCAAAGAACTGTGGCTCAGCTGGTAAAGAATCTGCCCCCAGTGCGGGAGACCTGGGTTTGATTCTTGGATTGGGAAGATCCCCTGGAGAAGGGAAAGGCTACCCATTCCAGTATTCTGGCCTGGAGAATTCCACGGACTATACAGTCCATGGGGTCACAAAGAGCTGGGTATGACTGAGTGACTCATTTTCACCTTAGTTAGTGAAGTGAAACAACAGCAACAACAACCCTACCCTTCAGATACAGTTTTGTTTCCGCGGTCCCAGTCTGTTTTTTATATTATACACGTACATATATGCTGCTGCTGCTGCTGCTAAGTTGCTCAATCGTGTCCGACTCTGTGCAACCTCATAGATGGCAGCCTACCAGGCTCCTCTGTCCCTGGGATTTTCCAGGCAAGAGTACTGGAGTGGGGTGCCATCACCTCCAATATACATATATAAAAGTATATAATTATAAATATAATGTGTGCATTGCCTGTGGAGAAGTTTAAATGAGAAAGCAGATGATTTGCTGACATGGCAGCAACTGTTTATTTTATTAGGAAATAACCAGGATTTGCCTTCTATAAATGGCAACTATCTAATCCAGAATTGTAGTGTGTAGCAAGTTATGATAGAAATACTTTCCTTATGTGAAACTCATGCTTCCACATTTTAAATTGTTTTTTATCTGGTCCATTATCCTCATGCAGGAATGGCATATGCCATCTTTATATACTACATATAGTCAAAGCTATGGTTTTCCAGTAGTCATATATGGATATGAAAGTTGTACCATAACGAAGGCTGAGCACCAAATAACGGATGGTTTCAAACTGTGATGGTGGAGAAGATTCTTGAGAGTCCCTTGGACAGCAAGGAGATCAAACCAGTCAATCCTAAAGCAAATCAACCCTGAATATTCATTGGAAGCACTGATGCTCAAGCTGAAGCTTCACTTCTTTGGCCACCTGATGCAAAGAACTGACTCATGGAAAAGACCCTGAATCTGGGAAAGATTGAATGCAGGGGGAGAAGGGGACAACAGAGGATGAGATGGTTGGATGGTGACTCAGTGGACATGAATTGGAGCAAGCTCCAGGAGACAGTGAAGGACAGGAAAGCCTGGTGTGCTGCAGTCCATGAGTTTTCAAAGAATCAGACACAACCGAGCTACTGAGCAACATCGACATGCTGTGTCAGCTACTTTAACATGGCTTCCTGGTGCAATGCATTCAGGCCAGGCGGAATAATATCGTGAAGGAAGCATGGACCAGGATGTCAGAAAAGCTCAGTTCCAACCTTGCCTGTGACTTCTCCCAATTCATTTCCTTGGGCAAGTCCCAACATCTCTGGAATTCAGAGCTCTCATCTGCATAACAATGGTAGTGCATGGGACATTCCTTGTATGAATGAGATGGGACCAAGAGTTGAAAACTGTGCAAACATTGTTAAAGGGCCAGATGCACAAAAGGCCAGATACACAAAAGGCATGCTGTCACTATTTGGCTTGGTGTGTATGCGTGGTTTTAACAAGGAACGCTCAGAAGGACCAATGCTTGCCCTGTACGTGGGATCGGAGGGAGAGTGTGTAAAATCTGGCTGGAGGAGATGGGAACTCACTGACAGCTCCCTTCAAACTCTGCTCAGGGGTGGATCAAAGTTTTCTTCTGTTGGAAACTGTGAGCATTCTCCCCTTCATCTTCAGGGGCTTTCCTGTCCCAATAGTGAGCCCTGCCCACATGAAGGGGATGCCCGCTCTGAGGTATGTTAGCACGTCTGTGCCGTTATGTCATTTACATTGACCATATGTCGGCGGTATGTACCCAGGGGTTAGTCTTAGTACAAGAGGGTTACACATCAATGGTTCTGGAAAACACATAAGTGAAGAGGGTGTTCAAAGGGCATGCCTCAGTGGATGTGCATTCCCAGAGCCTGACTATAAAAATATTTTCCACACTTGGTCTTAATTTTCTGTTGATTTCTAAGCTCTAGCAAACCACAAACAGCTCTGCGGGCTTCTCCACCAAGCTGGTTTCACAGATGTCGCTGCAGCAGTCCCAAGTCGGAATTACATGCAACAAAAGAAGAAGCTAAGAGGAACGGTGGTGCGCAGTCCAAAGCTTTACACACCAGCCTAATAAGCCGGTGTGGAATGTCAGGGCCCTGTTAGTGATCAGAGTGAGCTACAGATATCACAGTCTCCAGAACACACATCACGGGAGAGATTTTGTTCTTTTGTCTCTCGCTTTTTTGTTCTTGTTGCTCTTACTACATGTCTTTGCAAAGATTTCTTAGACAGCCAATGAAAAGAAAAATAATCGGTTTTTCAACAGGACACTGTAAGTACTAACGTGTAACTTGCTCCTTTACTAAATTTTTAAGGCAATGCATTTCTGTATGCATTGTGGACTACCGATTGTCTGGTAGATTTGTTGTGTATCCCATCTAAACAGCATGACGGTTCTCCTCCTGGTCCCAGGAGCTTCTCCATATGTAGAACAAGCTTTTGCTCTTTCAAGGTTTGAAATGTAACCTTGAGCTGCTTTCTGCTTCACTTCAGGTAATGGTCAGGGAAAAGGTCCTAAAGTCATTTGCAAAACAGGAAAGACACGCGTGACTTTTCCAAAGAGGCCCTTCCCAGTGAGTTAAGTGTTACAACGTTCTATAGCCATCATTCTGTCTGTAATTCAGCCCTGACTGTCTCAGGCAGGACCCAGACATCTACAGAATTAGCTGAGCAGCCCTGAGTGACCTCTGGATGCCTGGGGGCAATTTGGCCTTAAAGAAAGCACTCTCACATCAAGTAAGTCAATAATACTTCCATAAACATTATGCAGATAATGAATGAGAAAATAATCTGATCCACCTGTGAGCACAAAGGGGAGACTCACTAGCAGTGAGTGCACTTTTATTAAAAAAGTCTGTGGCTGGCACTGTCTCCTGTTTGGTCAACTCTGAGTTTCAGTAATGATGTCAGGATTTCCTCGCCCGCGATGCTCCATTTCTCAATATCGTATTGAACGCTTCTCNGGGCTTCTCCACCAAGCTGGTTTCACAGATGTCGCTGCAGCAGTCCCAAGTCGGAATTACATGCAACAAAAGAAGAAGCTAAGAGGAACGGTGGTGCGCAGTCCAAAGCTTTACACACCAGCCTAATAAGCCGGTGTGGAATGTCAGGGCCCTGTTAGTGATCAGAGTGAGCTACAGATATCACAGTCTCCAGAACACACATCACGGGAGAGGTTTTGTTCTTTTGTCTCTCGCTTTTTTGTTCTTGTTGCTCTTACTACATGTCTTTGCGAAGATTTCTTAGACAGCCAATGAAAAGAAAAATAATCAGTTTTTCAACAGGGCACTGTAAGTACTAACGTGTAACTTGCTCCTTTACTAAATTTTTAAGGCAATGCATTTCTGTATGCATTGTGGACTACCGATTGTCTGGTAGATTTGTTGTGTATCCCATCTAAACAGCATGACGGTTCTCCTCCTGGTCCCAGGAGCTTCTCCATATGTAGAACAAGCTTTTGCTCTTTCAAGGTTTGAAATGTAACCTTGAGCTGCTTTCTGCTTCACTTCAGGTAATGGTCAGGGAAAAGGTCCTAAAGTCATTTGCAAAACAGGAAAGACACGCGTGACTTTTCCAAAGAGGCCCTTCCCAGTGAGTTAAGTGTTACAACGTTCTATAGCCATCATTCTGTCTGTAATTCAGCCCTGACTGTCTCAGGCAGGACCCAGACATCTACAGAATTAGCTGAGCAGCCCTGAGTGACCTCTGGATGCCTGGGGGCAATTTGGCCTTAAAGAAAGCACTCTCACAATCAAGTAAGTCAATAATACTTCCATAAACATTATGCAGATAATGAATGAGAAAATAATCTGATCCACCTGTGAGCACAAAGGGGAGACTCACTAGCAGTGAGTGCACTTTTATTAAAAAAGTCTGTGGCTGGCACTGTCTCCTGTTTGGTCAACTCTGAGTTTCAGTAATGATGTCAGGATTTCCTCGCCCGCGATGCTCCATTTCTCAATATCGTATTGAACGCTTCTCGCTCTCAGAGCAGCTCAGGAGACTCAGTTCATCGCTCCCTTCACACCCGAACGCATCGTGAAGACTGATTACTATTTTGCAACGACAGAAGCTAAACTGTCCTTCAGTTTTTGCCTTTTCCTTCTTTCCCTCTTTTTCCTTTATTTCCCAGGAATCATCTAAAGGGTCCCAAATAAGAGCCAGAGTTAGTTCTTCGTGCTGAGCTGCAGCTAGGGAAGACAGTGATTTTATAGCAAATACAGGTTCAATATCAACTCTGCTTAACCAGTCCATCTTATAAACTAAAACCTTCCCAATTGAAGAAGGTTTTTGCTTTATTATTTATTAGTATATAATTCACTAACTTATTTACTATTTTGCCTTATTATGTTGGAAAAGAGTTTCCATGACTTTTGCCAAGAAAGTGGCAAAGGTAAAGACTGTATTTGGAAAAGACAGAGATGTTTCTTGCACATTGTGGGTTTCCATGGAGCAAAGATTTTTCTTTTATTTCTGGGAGAATATGCAATATTCACAAGTTCTAAGATGTTTCCCCTTATACAGGCAAATGTTTAAGTGATGTTGGATTTAAAATTAAAACAAAAAATAGAGGGAGCAATAGAGAGAGAGAGGAAGAGGGAGTGAGATTGAAGGATTTATTAACAGCACTTAGAGAAGAAAGAGCAAATCACTATTCACTCCCTCTCTGATTTATACACTGGTAGACCAACCTTCAGAAAGGAGAATGTTCTCCTTTGTCTTTTGCATTTTATCTGTTGATTAATTTGATTTAAACCCTTGCTTCCTTTCCCTGCCGCACGCGTGCTTTTGTGCCCCGTAACGGCAGGACGCATCACTTTTCTGGGCGTCCTCTAGCTGTAGGCTACTCTGGTAATAGCCTGTGATGTTAGTAAATAAAGACAGTTTTATTTAGTCATATGGATTTTAAGGTCTTCTTAATCTTTCTGTCTCTCTTTTTCTTGGTTCTCATCAGTCAAATAAAGCAGCTGGTATAGCTACTATCGATACTCTAATTTTACTGGCACCTCAAAGACCAAAATGTCTAAGTGTATCCTGGGATGTATAAATCTCTGTGCTTTATCTCCCCTGGTTTACCTTTCTTTTGCCACTTTCTTGGTAGGTGAAAATCACCATGAATGTGAACTCCAACTATTGATCTGTGTGCAACACCTACATACAGTAAGCAATTAGCATACAATCTACTATGACTCTCTCTGTACTTGTGTCGGGGTGTGTGTTTTATAATCTAGAGGCCTGTTTCTTGTTTGTTGGTGGATTTCGTGCATCTCAGTTTGCACAAACAAATACCTTGACTTGGTTAGTATATTAGAAAATCACTAACTAGTGATGTTTATGATCTGATCTGATGTGAATTAGTAAGCTTTGCAGAATTTGTGTATGTTGAATCTAGGAGAGCAAAGTTCGGTACTAAGATAGATATTAAACAGTTTGGAAGAAATGAATGAGATTCAAAGCTCCACGATTTAGAAAACTTTTTATTTGATTCAAATATATTCAGGATCTGTCTTCATGTTGCATCAATCAAAGACATCCAGGTTAATTTGANTAAAACAGTTTGGAAGAAATAAATGAGATTCAAAGCTCCACGATTTAGAAAACTTTTTATTTGATTCAAATATATTCAGGATCTGTCTTCATATTGCATCAATCAAAGACATCCAGGTTAATTTGAAACAGAAAAGAAACACATGCATTCTATAAACTTGCATAGAAATTTTCACATAGAAATCAAGACTTAAATGTCAACTCATGTTCATTTTCTTAAAAAAAAAATAAAACTCTTGCTGCATGAAGATAGGTGTTCAGGGGTGCGATCTTGGAATTTATTGACTAGGCATCCCAGAAAGGGAGGCTTGGAGAAGGAAATGGCAACCCACTCCAGTATCCTTGCCTGGAGAATTCTATGGAAGAGGAGCCTGGTGGGCTGCAGTCCATGGGGTCGCAAAGAGACGGACTGAGCGACTAACACAACCCGAAGGGAAGGGGAGGCCGGTCAGGGGGACGTCCCTCTAGAGGACGCATCAGAGCCTTGCNGGTGGGCTGCAGTCCATGGGGTCGCAAAGAGACGGACTGAGCGACTAACACAACCCGAAGGGAAGGGGAGGCCGGTCAGGGGGATGTCCCTCTAGAGGACGCATCAGAGCCTTGCCAGAGGTTCCCTTGCTTGCCTCCCTTTCACTCTGAGGATCTTCTTCTCTGCACAAAATGACCCTCGTTCCTTGGAATTCATATGAGCTTTATCAGAAATGTTCTATAACAGAGTCATTTTTGACTCATCCACTCCTATCCCCAGTACTCAGTTTGAGTCCAGTGGCATGTGCTGGCCACCAGCATCTTTTACTGCCCAATGGATCTCATGAGTAATTCACACTAGGAATATCTTTTTCTCAGTCATCATGGTGGAATTATTTTGTTAAATAAATAATCATTACTTCAGAATCATTACACTGTTTGGACGCTTTTAATGTGTAAGTTCCTGAATAAATTATATTCTACTGTGTATTTATGAACAACAGTCTCTGCTGTAAATCAAACCACAAATAGGATAACAATTTTTAAAAAATGATTATGAATTGACATAAAAAATTGAAGCTGTATTGCTTTCATAATTTCAAATCTTTTCTCTAGCACTGTGGGAACTGCTGTTCTGGTAAAGGGATATGAAGAGGTGTTTCAAATAAAGTGAGAAATCTTCCAAGGTAGTGACTCCTTTAGAAAATATATTAGAAATACTCTCTCTCCAAAGTAAAAGGTGTTTTTTTTTTTTTCATTTGAAGCCATATTTTTCTACATTTAATAATACTGATAATCAGTGTGCTTAATTTAACTTTATTGTTCTTTGGCTAACTACCATCCATACACAGCTATGACTAAATCCAAATAAAATATTAGGCTTATTTTATAAAATGTATTATTACAAGCTTGGTTCTGGCGCAGACCCACAGTAACCTCTGAAAATCATTAAAACATTCTTTACCTTATTTTCTGTATCCAGTTTGTCTGCTAGTGCTTTTGTTACCCCAGAGGACCTGCTGATTCATTAGCAACTTTGAGATCCACTGAGCTTTTAATAGGGAACACTTTTTCCTGTGTTCCACCCTTTCATTTCTTTTAAAAACACAAACATTCAAGGTGTTAAAATATACATGAATTACTAATGACCTCTACAAGGAGAATACAATATTTTTTNACCTGCTGTTCTGGTAAAGGGATATGAAGAGGTGTTTCAAATAAAGTGAGAAATCTTCCAAGGTAGTGACTCCTTTAGAAAATATATTAGAAATACTCTCTCTCCAAAGTAAAAGGTTTTTTTTTTTTTTTCATTTGAAGACATATTTTTCTACATTTAATAATACTGATAATCAGTGTGCTTAATTTAACTTTATTGTTCTTTGGCTAACTACCATCCATACACAGCTATGACTAAATCCAAATAAAATATTAGGCTTATTTTATAAAATCTATTATTACAAGCTTGGTTCTGGCGCAGACCCACAGTAACCTCTGAAAATAATTAAAACATTCTTTACCTTATTTTCTGTATCCAGTTTGTCTGCTAGTGCTTTTGTTACCCCAGAGGACCTGCTGATTCATTAGCAACTTTGAGATCCACTGAGCTTTTAATAGGGAACACTTTTTCCTGTGTTCCACCCTTTCATTTCTTTTAAAAACACAAACATTCAAGGTGTTAAAATATACATGAATTACTAATGACCTCTACAAGGAGAATACAATATTTTTTCCATAGAGACCTAAGAAATGTTTAGTATGGTTTGACAGCTTATTAAAAAGCAAAGACATTACTTTACCAACAAAGGTCCTTCTAGTCAAAGCTATGGTTTTACCAGTAGTCATGTATGAACGTGAGAACTGGACTATAAAGTAAGCTGAGTGCCAAAGAATTGATGCTTTTGAACTGTGGTGTTGGAGAAGACTCATGAGATTCCCATGGACAAGAAGGAGATCCAACCAGTCAATCCTAAAGGAAATCAGTCCTGAATATTCATTGGAAGGACTGATGTTGAAGCTGAAACTCCTATACTTTGGCCACCTGTTGTGAAGAACTGACTCACTTGAAAAGACCCTGATGCTGGGAAAGATTGAAGGCAGGAGAAGAAGGGGGGATGTCAGAGGATGAGAGGGTTGGATGGCATCACCGACTCGATGCACATGAGTTTGGGTAGGCTTTAGGAGTTGGTGATGAACAAGGAGGCTTGGAGTGCTGCAGTCCATGGGGTCGCAAAGACCGATTAAACTGAACTGAACTGAGGTCCAAATAGCCGCACGTGGAAAGTGGATGTCCCATAGGAGTGGGAAAGTGTTAGCCACTCAGTTGTGTCCGACTCTTTGCAGTCCCAAGGACTGTAGGCTGCCAGTGTCTTCCGTCCATGGGATTCTCCAGGCAAGAGGACGGAAGTGGGTTGCCATTCCCTTCTCCAGAGGATCTTCCTGACCCAGGGATTGAACTCAGGTCTCCTGCATTGCAGGCAGACTCTTTACTGTCTGAGCTACAGTGAAGTCCTACAGAAAACAAATATCCAAACAAATAAATAAAACATCCAGGTAGATCTTATTCAAGTCACAATTTTGGTGTTGGGCCCTTCTTTATTTTCAAAAATTTTAACTTTTCTTTTAATCACTAATGCTGAGATGTCTTCTGCTGGAATCAGGCCTTATCATCCCCAGGTGTGTGTGTCTAGCTGTGTGCCCAGTAGCTTAAATCCACAGCCCCAGAAAGACCCCGTGCTGGGCCATCCCTCATTCTGCACCCTCATAGACGGCACCGCCGTGTACCCGAACACGCAAGCAAAAATTCTGGATTTCTTTGTTCCTGTCGCTCCCTCGTCTCTCCCTTTGGATATATCAAGATGTCCTCCTTCCTATTAACATACATTCCTGGGATAATCCCTGTTCTCCTTTTCCATTCCTAACCCTCCAAAGGAGTCACCATCATCTCCTACCAGAGTATGCCAAGAGCCACCCAGCCTCCCTGAACCTAGCTTGGACCATCCTTCTGAAGGATTTCATCAAAAGAGAAGTTGTATATCTTCACTGTATGCACCTCATGTTCCTTAATGGATTTCTATTCTACTCATTATCTGAACTCTTTAGCCAGCCTTTATATACGATGTGCTGGGCCCTGGGCCACCTTGACTTTCCCTCTTTATTCACTTAGGACATTCTCAGCGTCACTGACTTATCTTTTCATCTTGCCCTGAGAATACTTGACTCTTGCTGTTTGTCCGCCTGGGAAACTGTGACGTCTTCCAACTCATCATTCAAGTTTCTGCTTAAATGTATCTTTCTTAGACAAACACCTAATCTCTTATCAACACCATTCAGAGAAGAAACTGCTGTAATTGGGTTTGAGAGCAGATTTTCAGACTTTTCTTAAATAGTTATACACAAATGTATGTGCTAATACAAAGACATAGGTTGTTTTACAACTCAATAATTATATTTCATAGAATTTTTGATAATTTTGGTTTCTCATTGAAGAGGTTGCCTTGGAGATTTTTTTGTCTTGTCAAATACAGTTGCATCTTTTTCTTTTAACCTGCTAAACAGTATGTTTCAGCCTTACAAGTTCCTTCCTTTTGTAACAAAAATTTTAAAAGAACTTGCTAACGACTTAGGAAAGAGAGTTGAAGTGGCTGTGACTCAAAGAGAGCTTCTCTGTCCATCATCTGTGACAAATTTACTGAATCATTTTTGTTTTGAAGTCCATTCCATCACATAACTTTTTGTACACTTACAACTGTGCCTTATGAATGATGTCAAAACATAGATTGGTACATCTTAAGATATGTGTATTTCTACTTTTACAGCATATTGCATGCTTCACTTCCCATCCACCCCCTCCAAAAAAAAAATTAAACTGAGCCCATCTATGCCACTATCCTCAACGTAGCAGAATAGGAGACCCTTTGACTGACTCTATGCAGTGAAATTGTAAAATTTAACCAATTAACCAATTTTGTGTAGGGTGAGGCCCTTTTCTACAGTATGATGAACCCCAATTGAAAGTTTGTATCCCAAACATCATTCATGCCCTGAAATTATCAACATAAACATTTATGAAGCTGCCCAAGAGTAAACACCCACACAGTGTCTGTTCCTTTATAAATATTTCAGAACAGCTAAACCTGAAGCTGTTCATGAGCTCAAAGGACTGCTCACACTGGAAACACTAAAGTGGGTTATGACACCTTTCATCTCCTTTCAGTCTGCCCCTTGACAAACGAGTCAGCTCTTCCAGCATCACTTCTGTACTTTTTTCATATACACCACGGAAAACAACATTTCATTGGGTGATCCATCTAACACTTAGTTTGAATTTACCAAAAGAGTTTTCATCCCTTGTGATTTTGATCAGGCCTAAAATAAAGATTATTGATTATTGAGTACATCAAGACCTTTATTTCCTTCTTTATTATTGCTTTCATTTGATTACTGTATGGTCCATCTATTGCTTTAAGGCTTTTGGAAATATACACACAAAGATTCATCATTTAAAGTAAATGTGGCAAACCCAATTCTCTCTGAATATAAAGCTCAGAAAGTCTCACTAGGGAATCTCAGTCATAAAACCAAGAACATATAAATCTCTCTAAGGAGGGATAAAATTTCAAAGAAGATACTTTTTCAAAGCAAATATCAGGAGGGTAGTTTTTTCCTAAATATAACACAATAGTCAGAGTTGAGAGATAAGTCCTTTAAAACTGCTTTTGCTTGGCCAAAATGATACTCCAAGAGCTGAAGCTTAGAGAACACTCCCAAGAAACTTGCTTTGGGATGGACTGTGGAGGCTGCTTTATTCTCAGAAAATATGGAAAAGTTTGAAATCACATATACTTCTTACAAATGTAAGAACGGGACCAGAAACTCTGAAGGGCAGTGCCTCATGCCCACAGGTCTAGGGGGGGCGAGCTCAGCCGACTGTCTTGAGCTGTGTGGCCTCTCAGCCACTGTGGTTTATCAGATGTCCACCCACAGGAATGGGAAGTCTGTCAGGAAGTGAGAGACGCTTGTGAGGAAGTGGGAAGTATGGGTCAGGAAGTGGGAGATAGATACCTATGAGAAGTGGGAGATATAGTCAGAAAGTGAAAAGCATGTATCAGGAAGTGGGATGTGAGTCAGGAAGTGGGAGATACACACCAGGAAGTGGAGGATATTCATGAGGAGTGTCAGATATTGGTCAGGAAGCAGGAGGCGTTTGTTAGGCAACGGGAGGCACACCTCTCCCTTTTGCTTTTTCAGAGGAAACTGTCAAGGGATACAGACCCGCATCTTCTGCATGGTGTTTATCTATCAGAGCACCAAAGGGTTCTCAAGAGTCCATCCTCTGTCACTTACTCCCTTTCTGTAATTTGGAGGACAATTTCAGGTAATTATAATGGAAAATACAAGGTTAGTGGCCTTTAAATCATTTGCCTCTGAAATATGCCACATAAACTCCAGAGAATCAACAGCTAGAGCATCAGCCTACATCCTCCAGAGGCACTAAATGCCCAAATCCAGGGGCCCTCAATTCTGGTGCTAGTAATATCCGGGGCAGAAAAGTTCGCTACTGTGGTGTGGCCTATTTATTGTATGATGATAGCATCTCTAGCTTCGACCCCACAGATACTGGTGGTGCTCACTGACTGTCATTGATGGGGCCAAGCAAGAAAGTCTCCAAACAGGGCCAGAAGTGCCTGGGCCGGGGCTCAGAACTGATGTAGATGATTAAGTTCAGGCTTAACTGAAGTCTGTCCTGAGGTCAGAGCTAAAACAATCACATGTCCCAAAGTACTGGTTGAGGAATTTTTCANCTCTACTGTGGTGTGGCCTATTTATTGTATGATGATAGCATCTCTAGCTTCGACCCACAGATACTGGTGGTGCTCACTGACTGTCACTGATGGGGCCAAGCAAGAAAGTCTCCAAACAAGGCCAGAAGTGCCTGGGCCGGGGCTCAGAATTGATGTAGATGATTAACTTCAGGCTTAACTGAAGTCTGTCCTGAGGTCAGAGCTAAAACAATCACATGTCCCAAAGTACTGGTTGAGGAATTTCTCAAGAACTTCAAGAAACTCTTGAAATTATGAAAAAATTGTACTTTGATTCTACAGAAATCTCAATCATGGTGTCCATTTTATTCATTTTTTAGAGTTACAGTGACTGAATTTCTAGAAGAAAAACTACTTAGATTAGGGGACAAGTGGATTATTCTTCCAATTATTTTTAAGTTAACTATGACTTATGTCAGGAAAGAAAGAAGCAGTCTGGAAATCCTGAAAGAAGTAAGGTTTTGCAATAAAAATTTGGTGCAGACTTTTTAATAATTATTAGCTTCTGGGGCTTGTGAACCTCTTGAATCTTAGTGTCCCTTTGTGCCTGCTCATGACTATGCATCATCATCGCGTAAGTAAAATGGCTTCTCCTCTTTTTCTCCTCGTTGCTTATTATTTCGGTTTCTACTGCTTTAANTGGTTTAGACTTTTTAATAATTATTAGCTTCTGGGGCTTGTGAACCTCTTGAATCTTAGTGTCCCTTTGTGCCTGCTCATGACTATGCATCATCATCGCATAAGTAAAATGGCTTCTCCTCTTTTTCTCCTTGTTGCTTATTATTTCGGTTTCTACTGCTTTAATGTAAACCTGGTGGGTACATCATTGCTGTTCAGTCTCTAAGTCAGGTCCAATTCTTTACCACCCCATGGACTGCAGCATGCCAGGCTTCCAGGTCCTTCACTTCTGGAGTATATTCAGTTCAGTTCAGTTACTCAGTCGTGTCCAACTATTGGCAACCTCATGAATCGCAGCATGCCAGGCCTCCCTGTCCATCACCAACTCCCAGAGTGTACTCAAACTCACGTCCATCGAGTTGGTGATGCCATCCAGCCATCTCATCCTCTGTCATCCCCTTCTCCTCCTGCCCTCAACCCTTCCCAGCATCAGAGTCTTTACCAATGAGTCAACTCTTCGCATGAGGTGGCCAAAGTACTTGAGTGTTATTTCAGAATCATTGCCTCCACAAACAAAATTTGAGTATAATTTTCCCTTTCACAAATTGGAAATACAAATCTAAAATCCTACGGAAACCAGCGTCTCAGGCAGACAAAAAAGAACAACATGTTATAAAAGAGAAAAAGTGGGAGGGGAAATTTCGTTGAGACAGAGAACTTCTAGGTAAAAGTAAAATGTATGTGGTCAGCGTCAGCCAAAGAAGAGCTCAGGGCTCACAAAGGGAATAATGAGCCCTTGTTCCTTTCCATACAATGAGGTTCATTCTACTCCTGGAGACAAAAGCATTTCGAATTCATTCATGAAAACATTCACAGAAAGAAAAACTCTGAATGTTGTCTTTGGGATAAGAAAGAATATCCCCTTAGGCTCTTTATATCTTCAGAGCTGGATTCAGCGAGCTGGACCGAGGCAACAATAGGTTCTTGTCACCAGGATCCTAGCACCTGGGCAGTCAGCACCGGGGAGCCGGGTGTCTGGCCAGCGGAGGTGAGAGGGCCCGGTCCCCTCCTCCTGCTCCACCTCCCTTCTCTTTTTCACCCTGTCCTTCTCCTCTTTTTCTTTTTAGCTCTCATCTCTGCGTGATAACAAGTGTGTGTTATACTTAATTTTTTCTCTTTTATAAGCTGTGTTTCATTTAACTTCAGAAAGTGTACCAAGCCCCTTTTTACAGCCTGGTCCTGTGAACCCAGGAGGCGATCATCCCTGCCCATGACTCCCTTGCAACCACCAGTGGGCATGAGGCTGTAGACAATGCGAGGTGACCATCGGAGACAGCCGTGGCTGGTCCCGTGCCCTTGCTGAGAGTAGGAGGGTGCCTTCTTTAGGTCGTGGCAGCGCAGTTATTTTCTGATTCTTAAATTGAAATTAAGTTTCTGTTTCACAGTTACCTTCCATGCTGTTGCTGCTGCTGCTGCTGAATTGCTTCAGCCTCGTCCAACTCTGTGTGACCCCATAGATGGCAGCCCACCGGGCTCCTCTGTCCCTGGGATTCTCCAGGCAAGAACACTGGATGGGCTGCCATTTGCTTCTCCAATGCACGCACATCACGTCAGCCACGTCCCACTCTGTGCAACCCCATGGACAGCAGCCCACCAGGCTCCTCTGTCCACAGAACTCTTCAGGCAAGAACACTGGATGGGCTGCCATCTCCTTCTCCAGTTACCGTCCATGGTCAAGGCTAAATTTAATTTATCTGTTTCTAAGGATAAAGCTAAGATCCATGCTCCTATTATCAGAATAGCAAATTTTACTCTTTTCTTCTCCTGCAAATGTCAAGTAAGTCATGAGAGAAAGGTATTATGATCTTCGGTTTTTCAAGCCTGGTAAAGCAAAACGTTACAGTGGTTTTTGTCATTGAAAGTCATGCTAACCAAGATATTTCTAAAATAACAATATCATACTAACAAATGTTCTAAATAAGCAAATATTGCTGGTGTTAAGTTTATTTTTTAAAATCCAATTCAGCTTTAGATGATTCTCTAAAGCTCACGGTGTGATAAAGTTACAATGAATGCCCATTCTGGAACTCAGCAGCTCATGTTCAAAGTCTGTCTCGGATGTTCTCAGCACCTGTTCTGAGGAAGATGACCCATCTCTCTCTGACTGTGCTTCTCACTTTCCAGTGGGTATAAGGGTGCTAATTACTCCCTATGGTTGGTCCTAGAATCAGGTATGTTGATCTCTCTGGGGCNTTTAAAATCCAATTCAGCTTTAGATGATTCTCTAAAGCTCACGGTGTGATAAAGTTACAACGAATGCCCATTCTGGAACTCAGCAGCTCACATTCAAAGTCTGTCTCGGATGTTCTCAGCACCTGTTCTGAGGAAGATGACCCATCTCTCTCTGACTGTGCTCCTCACTTTCCAGTGGGTATAAGGGTGCTAATTACTCCCTATGGTTGGTCCTAGAATCAGGTATGTTGATCTCTCTGGGGCACGCAGATGTTCAACACACACGAACTTTGATTTCTTGAGTGGTGAAACAGGGAAATTGGGCTCCACTCACAGAGTTGAAGAATGAATTTCACCAGCTCACAGACACTCCGACAGGCACTTTATTTTAAAGGGTAGAAATACAAAGCCCTCAGCATAGACACTGAGAGGGTGTGAAGAGTCCCCAAAGCTGGGAAGAGCAGAAGTTCTTATATCATTATTGGAACTGATCTGTTCATTTGTGGTTAGCTTGGGGCCAGATATGTGTAATTTCTGACCAATCAGTTTAAATGTTGCCAAGTCCAGTTTATCATTTTTAAGGCTTTCTGGAATTCCCCATTTCTCAGTTTTTCTAGACATTGAGACACCATCCCTCGACCCTTTTTAAAGGCCCGAGACCATTATTTAGGGGTTAAACGTATGCATAGGAGCTAATTATCTACCTGGAGTTTTTCTGGTTGATAAACAAGAGTTAATGATTGTCTTGCCCTGGGTCTGAATGCTCTATGACCCCCCCAGACCAGGGAGGCATTCCTCCAAAGGCCTGACTAGCTAACAGTTACTATCTCAGTGGGACTGATCCTACATTCACCGACAAAAGTAAGGAGAGAGAGGCCTTAGCATCGAGGCACACTGGTGTCATTATTAGCAATGACGAGTAGGTGTCTAAGTGCCGACTGTATGCACCCAGCCCTGAGCAAGTCACATGGCTATTTGTAAATCTTCAAACCTAAGAAGACATCAAGAGACAGATGGCACCCATATCCGAGGTTTCTTTCCACAATACCGCCTCACCCGTATCTAAACACCAATCTTGCCCTTCCCGAGGTGTGTGCTTCTGAAATCCCTCCATCTAAGAAACACTTAGAAAATTTGCCTAGAAACACCTAACTTAAAATTTAAATCACCTTGGATTCAGAATCTGTAACTCAATGAGAGCATGGATAAGCACACATGGAACATACATGGCGATCACATTTGGCAAACACGTCCCTCTCTCCTGCGCATGCTGCTCATCCACGGCAGGCATGGCCAACTTTTCGCCACCCTGTGGGCTGCAGCCTGCCTGGCCCTCTGCCCACAGGAGTCTCCAGGCGAGAATAAACTCGTGGGTCGCCATGCCCTCCTCCAGGGACCTTCCCAGCACAGGGACTGAGCCCTCTTCTGCAAGGTCTTCTGTGATGACAGGCGGGTTCTTTACTCCTATCGCCACTTAGGAAGCCCCTCATCTTTCACACCTCCAACAAGAAAGGGCTCCTGAGAGTGAGTGGCCAGCAGTGCATCAGGCCCATATCCATGACTGAGGAAGTCTTTCCCCTCGAGTTAAGCGTGAGACAAACCATAAAGCACACCGCAGGAACCGAAAGCATTTTAAAAATGAAACAGGAACTCAGTCTCACCTCCTCTGATCTTTGCTTCTTCACTACGCTTCTTAGATAATCATTTTGCAGTCCCATTTTATTTGCTTTGATAAAACCTACACTTTTTTATTTTTTTTTAAGTTGATAGTTTAGCAGAACTGTGATTTCCAGAATTCGGTGTCCGGCAAGTGATCCAGGAAGCTGTCTACCTTCCTCGCTGTGCCAGCAGAAGTGTGCTTCTGGGTTTTCCGGCCTGGCCGACCCTCTGAGCCCTGGGGTGGAGGATTTTGCCCACAAGGTGGATAGATATTCTTCCTCTGCCTTCCCTGCCTTCCCAGGGGTTANACCTTCCTCGCTGTGCCAGCAGAAGCGTGCTTCTGGGTTTTCCGGCCTGGCCGACCCTCTGAGCCCTGGGGTGGAGGATTTTGCCCACAAGGTGGATAGATATTCTTCCTCTGCCTTCCCTGCCTTCCCAGGGGTTATCAGAGGACTTCTCTTCCTTCACAGGATGAAACGCCAAAATGCAGATCAACTCTTAACTGAGCCAGTGAATTAATCACCTTGAACTTTGGACCGCAGCGAGGTGGTACAGCGTCTCTGCTGGGGGAATTATGGCAACGTGATGTGTGGACGGTCTCTCTGGCTCCTAAGAGTCAGGTCTTGAGAACCTTTTGATCTTCCTGTCATTAACACCCAGGACTCCCACTGCAACATGAGGGACAGGATTATAAAAGCGAACAAAAGGTTACGCATGCACAGAATATTTCCCTCCAGAACAAAAGCGGCAGAACTCCCCTGTCTCCTGTGCCGTCTTCCTCCCTCCCATACTATTGCTTTCTGTTTTCACTGTGAGATAAATAACTTTACTTCTCATCTATTCTTCCTGCTACAGATGTTAGGACAGTTAGCTTATTAATGCTCAAAGGTTCCCTATGTTATCAAGTTTTTAAGACCTTACAATAAATTATTTTTGTTGCCTTCTACTTATAGCAAACACTAGTAAGCTCTCGAGTCTGTCACAACTCATGTAACTTCGCAAAACACATTTCCAGTTAGTGTTGACCTCGAGTGCAGACTGTGAAGGACAGGGAAGCCGGGCACGCTGCGGTCCACGGGGTCGCAGAGCCAGACACGCCTGTGCAGCAGCAGCAGTGAGTGCGGGCGCCCCTGTCTCCCACGAGTGATCAAATGGATGAAATATGGTGGGCAGAATGTTCATTCTGGCAAACTTTGTCTTCCAAAAAGAAGTGAGCCAGTTTCTGTCCTTGCAGACTTCCAGACAATTCAGCCTCGTAAGGAAGGGGTCATCATTCAGGGGATCAGAGCCACAGCAGGTTTGCAGGACTCACACAGAGATCCAGGAGCCGTGTCAGAAATCGGTATAAAGCCGAACGGACACGAGCTCCCCGTTTCCACCCTGAGTGAAATTCTGTGAGACAATTGTTAGGGAAGCTGATGCAACAGGAAGTGTGGGGGTTGGAAAGCGTCGTGTTTATTTGGATTAGATACCACGCATTTTTAATTTGCCCCAAGAAAAATTACATTGGAAAGAGAAAAAGATTTGGAACGATTCCTTTAACAGATCTAAAGGATAACATTCTTTTTTTTTTTTTTTAAGCTGAAGAGTACAGAAAGAACATTCTTCTACCTTATTTATTTTTAATTGAAGATGCTGTACGAGCATTTGCCAAATGATTCAAGTGAGAGCCATAATTAGGCAATGCGAGTGGGGTGAGAAAGGCAGTAGGTGCCAGCAATGAAGCATCTATTTATGGATATTACCACACATAATGAAAGCAAAACAGTTGTAGCTGAGTATTAAATTTAGAGTATCGTTCCTAATAATATTCTCCATGTGTGAAACAGTTGGCCGGAAGTATCAACATGAGGATAAGTTCATGATGCTTAGATGGTTAAGAAACTAGTGTGAATAATTAAGGATTAAGTAAACAAAGAACTAAATATGAACAACAACAAAAAGGCCACAAGACTTTGTAGTATAAAGTGATTCTGTCCTAAATTATCTTTTTGTTAATGGCTTTCAAAAATGTTAACCACATAATTGTCAGAGCAAGCCAGATTTTTTTCTTTAATATGAAAATAGATGAGTTTTATTACTCAAGCAGATACAGAATCTTAGGCTTAATATGTTGGGAATAATTACTTTCAAATGTAAACAGTGGGTATGCCACAGTCTTTTCAAACATCAGTGGGATGTGTGTGCGCTGTCCCTTGAGCTGTGTCTGGCTCTTGGTAACCCTATGAACTATAGCCTGCTAGTCTCCTCTGTCCAAGGGATTCTCCACGCAAGAATACTGGAGTGAGTCGTCATGCCCTCCTCCAGGTGGTCTCTCAGCCCAGGGATCACACCCAGGCACCCTGTCCCCTGCACTGGCAGGAGAGCTCTTCACACTAAGCACTGGGAAAGCCCAATATTTCTGTCTTTTCTGATTCCTAACTAGAATATGTGTTCAGGGGAGATCCACATGGATACACGGCTGGATGTTTATTACTGAATTAATGTCACTTCAGTCTGTTGGCCAGTTCATTCATTCAGAAGAAAATTGGCCCGAGACCAGAATTTTGCTGTCTTCAAGAAAAAATGGCATTTTATGAGATTTACCACAGGAAAGTCTATTTTTTCTCAGTGGTATAGATAAACCTCTCACAGGATAGGAACGCAGGCATCCTTTAGAAATTCTGAAATTTCAAATATGTTACAGGAAGTTTTACACCGGTTCCACCAGCTCCCTCATAATCATGGTCTGGCAGAATGAAGAC
>SJYW01024861.1:472978-496320 GCA_006410735.1 Raphicerus campestris | reverse complement strand
AAAAAAAAAAAAAAATCAAATAAAAGTGTCCAGGCTCCATTTTCAGATTTCATTTCACTTCTTCCAAATACATGACCGGTTGTTTGAAAAGGGTGGTGAGACAGTGCAGGAAGTGCCAGCTAGCTTCAGCTGGCGCGACAGCGACAGTCTGCTTCCTAAGGGCTGCTGCGTCCTTCTTTGGGGACACAGAGGGGGTGCTTTGAAGCACAATGTGGACCGTGTCACGTCATTGGGTAGAACAGTTCAGAATGCCCTTGCGTCATCCACACTCTTCCCTGGAACAGTAAGCCCATGTGATCTGGTCACCGCAAAGCACGCGGTGTCCTGTGAACCCTGACATGCCCTGTGTCCTGGTTCCCCAGCCACATCCCGTCCCTCCTTCCGCCCTGAAATGCAGGGGTCCTTTCTCAGCCTTTCGGATGGCCCCTTCTCCCCTCACCCCACCCCGCTCCGTCCCCAGATCTCAGCTTACAAAGTTCCTTTCCAACGTGCCCTTCCATCCTCCACTGTCCTTCTCCGAGGGCCACCGTTCCCAACCCTCTACTTGGCTATTGCCACTTTCCTTTAGGACTGATGCGCCTGCATTGCTTGCTTGTCCTTTTCTTTCCCCAGATGTAAGGTCCCCTCAGGTCTCTTGAGCCTCATTCACTGCGTTAGCAGCGAACTTGGCCTAGTTCCCGGAGCTCAGTTGGGGCTTGGAAAACCCAGATGAGTGGAAAGCTGGGTAGATGAATAATCCTGTGAAAGAAGGGGTGAGATAAGACATAAGGGTGTTAGCAGAGAAAAGAACCAAGAGCGCATCCAATCGGTGGCAGGAGGGAGGCTGCCGGTGGAAACCCAATTTGAATCTGGCAAACAGGTGAGAAACTCTGGTCCAGATTCAGACCCAAGCTTGGCAGAGACAGACCTATTATGGCTGCAGAAAGGGGACACGAGGGGACAGCGTGGAGGTGGGGACCTGTGGGCTCTGACCTTGGTGACCTGGAGTGGGAAAGAACATTCCTTGACTCTGCTGGCCGAAGACAGAGCACATGTCCAGGCAGAAAGCGTCTTCCCAGGCGAGGACAGCTTGTTTCAGCCCAGCCTCTCCACACAATTGCTTAACCTTGTTTAATACGTGATGTGACATGTGCTGATCCAGAGGGTGGAATTCTTCCAAGATGTCTTTTTTTACTTAAGGAATAACATGCTCAGTAAGTCTTGCCCGAAAGAGCTTTGCAAAAATATTTCTGTCACGTTTAAGTGCTACAATCAAATGAATGACAACCTTTTATCTGTGTCAACACATACCCACTGCAACATCCACTGNTTAGCATTTTATGAAATGAATGAATCATTCTTTTCCTAGAACACTCTCTTCATTTCTACTTGGCTTTCTTGTCTTCTCACATGAAAGACACTGGCTATTTTTGACTTAAATTTTTAAAAAAACTTGTCATGTATTTATTTGAAAATTTACTGGAGAAAAGAAATAAAACACTTATAGGCATTAATTTTAAAGCATTCAATAAACAATAGTAGACAGGAATATATAATATTGTCCCTATGCACTTAAACTCTCCTCCTATTGAGGCCATCCTCCTAATGAGAATTATCTTGGATAATGAATAAAGTAATAAATAATAAAGTAATTCCCAACCTCAGCGGTCATTCCCATCTCTCTCTAGTTTTCATCTCCATACGCCTACTTTTTTAAAAATACTTTTTAAAAAATTGGTGTATAGCTGCTTTACAATGTTATATTAGTTCTATTTTTGACTCTTGAATTCAATATAATAATTATATTATAAAACTAAGTTATATATAGTTCCTCTTTCTGTTTTTACATTTACAAAATTATCTTAATTTGTAGCTATAAAATTTTTTGTGCAGTCGCTAGTTAGTTAGTTCAGTCGCTCAGTTGTGTCCAGCTCTTTGTGACCCCATGAATTGCAGCACGCCAGGCCTCCCTGTCCATCACCAACTTCCAGAGTTCACTCAGACTCACATCCATCGAGTCGGTGATACCATCCAGCCATCTGTCCTTGGTGGTCCCCTTCTCCTCCCGCCCCCAATCCCTCCCAGCATCAGGGTCTTTTCCAATGACTCAACTCTTCACATGAGGTGGCCCATGTGTAGCTGCTAAGTCATGTCTAACTCCTGGTTGACCCCGTGGACTGTAGCCTGCCAGGCTCCTCTGTCCGTGGGGTTCTCCTGCAAGAATACTGGAGTGGGTTGCCATTTCCTTCTCCAGGGCATCTTCCTGTAACCAGGGATTGAAACCCAGTCTTCTGCATTGGCAGGTGGAATCTTTACCAGTAAGTCACCAGGGAAACCATGGAGTTGTAGATTACTGCCATATAATTACTGCAGTTAGAGTCAAATTTTACCTGTTGTATTTTCCTGAATCATGTGGGATAACTGATCTTGTCTAATTCTAATTTTAATTTGATAAGTAAATATTTAGGAATGTTACTGTTAAAGGAAAGGAAATGTGAAACCTCTAAAGCAACATGAAAGGAAAAAATTATCCAGTGTTCATTTTGATATATTTTATGGTTTAATGTATTTGATAGAAATATACTGTTTTTAAAACATAAACTGTCTCTACACTAAACATCTTGTGGTTACGCCTGTACAAGCAAAAATGTTGTATGTTGTAACAACCATAAAAAAATTTAAAGTACAAAATAGTCTCTAAATTCTCTGCTCCCATAACTAAAGTAATAGCTCTGTGCTTTAGTTATCTTATTATCTAGACCTGTTATCTAGTACGCAAATCTTTTCACAAATAAATAAATGGATGTAGGATAATTCACCTATATTAAAAACAAAGCTATTCAATTTTCATTTAAGAGTCCCCAGATTTGCATACATTAATTCACAAGACCAAGACCTTTCAAAGTTTGCCTGCCAACGCCAAATCAGGTATTCGTTAATAACTGGTGAATGACTAACTTGTATTTGTTAACACTTCTGATTTATTGATGTTTAACAATTTGAATAAGTAATAATTGCCCATGGTTCAATAGTTAGAAGTTATAGAGGCATATAGTGGTTGGTTTTCCTCTTTCTCAGGTTTCCCATTTGCCTACTCCCCATCCTCAGTTGTTGTTTAGTTGCTAAGTTATGTCCAACTCTGCAAACCCATGGACTATAGCCTGCCAGGCTCCTCTGTCCATGGGATTTCCCAGGCGAGAGCACTGGAGTGGGTTGCCATTTCCTTCTCCAGGAGATCTTCCCATCCTAGGGACTGAATCTGTGTCTCCTGCTTGGCAGGGGGTTCTTTACCACTGAAGCCACCTGGGAAGACACCCATCCTCAGTGCCTGGTTGTCATAAGCTTTGCAATTCATAAATCATTAACATTAAAATAATCAAATTTTAATCACCCCAATCTGAATTATTTGGCCATTTCAAGAGAAACTAGGCTTTTCATTTGTTTTTGATTTGCTATATTATTTGATATTTTTATTCATTTCCTTCTTTTTAAAAACCTCCCTATTCATTTCCATCAAAAGGAAACAAAGACCCTAGAATTGGCACAGAAATCTGTATGATTAGAAACTCAGTTTACGTTCTCCATTTCCTATTTTGATTTAAGGATTTATATTACTATACCTCTTTTCATTACATAATTATCAAAGCTAGTTAAGGCATCATTGTACCTTCAGCATCCCACCTTGCAACCATAGGATTCTCAAAGAAGATTACATTCTCGTGAACTTCAAGCATGACCTCTATGGGTGGAAATACATTTTCTGCTTCAAGGTCTTCTGTTGTTTCTGGAGGATATGTATATTTCTGTAATCCCTCTTTGAGTATCTTTTAAAAATGACCAAGATAATAGTAAGTTAGAAGCTGACTGGTAACAGTGTATGATGCAGAGTTATGCAGAGTAAGCTACATATGTTAAATAAACACTGCAGTTTGGTCACATTTCACTATAGACTGACTAACAAAATGTCACAACAAAATGAAAGATAATGATTGAGGGGAAAAAATCACTACCTTTGAATGTAATTCAGAACCCTCCTATAGGCCAGATTCTAGGCTGACTGGGACTTAACTATTCATTTTATTTCTCCAATAATTCTACGAGATATGTATTGAACAGAGAAGATAACTGGGACTTAGAAAAATCAATTAATGTGCCAAAGATTACAAAATGACTTTAAGAAGGCACCAGAAGCCAAAAGTATTGGATTAGCCAAAAAGTTCATTTGGATTTTCCCTTAACATCTTATAGAAAGATCTGAACAACAAAATCTTTAGAAAGATTTTGACCAACGCAGTAGATCTATAGGACCCCAAATCTCATGTTCCAGTAACTTGGTTAGGGTGTGTGGGTGAAGTCAGAAAGAAGAATAAGCAACCTTTTGAGAACTGTGGAAATAAATGAATGAAATTAAAAATCATCATATTGCATACCTTAAACTTATGCATTGTTATATATCAACTACATCTTTAAAAAGTAGGTGGGTAGTGAGGGGGAGAAAGTAAATTAAGCCAAGAGCAGATGTCTGTGGGATGAAGATTTGTCTATTATCAGAATTTAGCAGAAATGGAGCTAGGAAAGGGAAGAAGATTACAAATGTTACAAAACAGAGGAAAAAACTGGATGGGGAAAATTTCTAGAGGAATTGTGAGATTATTTAAAAGGGACTTAGAAAATGAGGAAGGTCTTTTCGTTGCAGGAGAGAAAAATAAGTGTGATGGAGAATACTCTGGGCTCAAATAGAGCACCTAGAGTAGTATCAGGATACCAGGAAAAAATTCAGGAACACCAGATCTTCACATGCATCCTTGAAATTCCCAGTTCAGGCTCAGACCTTCCTATGGATAAAGAGTTTTGAAGGCCTACTTCCACCAAAGGGTGTCTTTCTGGACTTCACTCTGCCCTTCAGGTATTTCTGAGGTAGGGAAGGCTGATTCAAATAGATTCTTCAAAGTGGCTGCGTGCTAAGTTGCTTCAGTCACGTCCGACTCTTTGCAACCCTATGGACTGTAGCCCGCCAAGCTCCTCTGTCCATGGGATATCCCAGGCAAGGATACTGGAGTGGGTTGACATCCCCTTTTCCAGGGAATCTTCCTGACCCAGGGATCGAACCCGTGTTTCCTGAGTTTCCTACATTGATGGTGAATTCTTTATTGCTGAGCCCCTGGGGAAGCCCCTCAGAGGGGTTACAAACCAAATTATCTCTCCAGGGTCAACCTAATAACTGCATTCTCATTTATGAGAAGGGGAAAGGAACAGCAATATTATCCCTAAGAGGGTAAAAATTAGTTTAGAGGGGTCATGAAAAAATTGTACTCGTTTAGGTATAAAACACAAATATACATACAGCACATATGTAGACATACAGTATACATGTGGTATTAGTATTTTATGGGGGACAATTAGGAAAAAAGTCTANGAAAAATCAATTAATGTGCCAAAGATTACAAAATGACTTTAAGAAGGCACCAGAAGCCAAAAGTATTGGATTAGCCAAAAAGTTCATTTGGATTTTCCCTTAACATCTTATAGAAAGATCTGAACAACAAAATCTTTAGAAAGATTTTGACCAACGCAGTAGATCTATAGGACCCCAAATCTCATGTTCCAGTAACTTGGTTAGGGTGTGTGGGTGAAGTCAGAAAGAAGAATAAGCAACCTTTTGAGAACTGTGGAAATAAATGAATGAAATTAAAAATCATCATATTGCATACCTTAAACTTATGCATTGTTATATATCAACTACATCTTTAAAAAGCAGGGGGGTAGTGAGGGGGAGAAAGTAAATTAAGCCAAGAGCAGATGTCTGTGGGATGAAGATTTGTCTATTATCAGAATTTAGCAGAAATGGAGCTAGGAAAGGGAAGAAGATTACAAATGTTACAAAACAGAGGAAAAAACTGGATGGGGAAAATTTCTAGAGGAATTGTGAGATTATTTAAAAGGGACTTAGAAAATGAGGAAGGTCTTTTCGTTGCAGGAGAGAAAAATAAGTGTGATGGAGAATACTCTGGGCTCAAATAGAGCACCTAGAGTAGTATCAGGATACCAGGAAAAAATTCAGGAACACCAGATCTTCACATGCATCCTTGAAATTCCCAGTTCAGGCTCAGACCTTCCTATGGATAAAGAGTTTTGAAGGCCTACTTCCACCAAAGGGTGTCTTTCTGGACTTCACTCTGCCCTTCAGGTATTTCTGAGGTAGGGAAGGCTGATTCAAATAGAGTCTTCAAAGTGGCTGCGTGCTAAGTTGCTTCAGTCACGTCCGACTCTTTGCAACCCTATGGACTGTAGCCCGCCAAGCTCCTCTGTCCATGGGATATCCCAGGCAAGGATACTGGAGTCGGTTGACATCCCCTTTTCCAGGGAATCTTCCTGACCCAGGGATCGAACCCGTGTTTCCTGAGTTTCCTACATTGATGGTGAATTCTTTATTGCTGAGCCCCTGGGGAAGCCCCTCAGAGGGGTTACAAACCAAATTATCTCTCCAGGGTCAACCTAATAACTGCATTCTCATTTATGAGAAGGGGAAAGGAACAGCAATATTATCCCTAAGAGGGTAAAAATTAGTTTAGAGGGGTCATGAAAAAATTGTACTCGTTTAGGTATAAAACACAAATATACATACAGCACATATGTAGACATACAGTATACATGTGGTATTAGTATTTTATGGGGGACAATTAGGAAAAAAGTCTACAAAGGCTCTTTGGGGGGGTGATAATGAGAAAAAAAAAGATAAATACTGAAGTTATGGCTTCTTCTAGGCTCCTCTGTCCATGGTGTTCTCCAGGCAAGAATACTAGAGTGGGTAGCCGTTCCTTTCTCCAGGGGATTTTCCTGACCCAGAGATTGAACCCAGGTCTCCAGCACTGCAAGCAGATTCTCTACCATAACANAGTTAGGAAAAAAGTCTACAAAGGCTCTTTGAGGGGGGCGATAATGAGAAAAAAAAAGATAAATACTACACTAATTCAAGAATGCCTATGCATAAAGAAGTTATGGCTTCTTCTAGGCTCCTCTGTCCATGGTGTTCTCCAGGCAAGAATACTAGAGTGGGTAGCCATTCCTTTCTCCAGGGGATTTTCCTGACCCAGAGATTGAACCCAGGTCTCCAGCACTGCAAGCAGATTCTCTACCATAACAGGGTATTATCTGGGCGCTGGCCACTAAAAGTTAAATCAAGTCAATACTAGTGCAAGTATTGCTACTTACTGAAACAAGAGCGAGAACTCCTTGAAAAATGATTGACAACTGCTACCATCAGTATCCTTGTTACTCAATGTGTGCTGTGCATCAATACCATTGGCATTGCCCACATCAGTGCTTTTCAAACTTTCACGTGCAGTTACTATGCAGATTCGGTGGACCTGAGGTAAAGTCCCAAATGATGCATTTCTAACAAGTTCTCAGGTGATACAAATGCTGCAGGTTCATGGACCACACTTGTATATCAAGAATACAGACCAGTGGTTCTCAAACTTTGGGGTATGTCTTGCTAAAACACAGACTGCTGAGCCTTACCTGCAAACTTTCTGATTCAGTAGGACTGAGGTGGGGGCAATGGATTTGCATTTCTAGCAAATTCTCAGATGATGCCAAATGATGTTGATGCTTCCTGTCGAGGGACCACATGCTGGGAACCATTGATTTAGACTAGAATCCACAGACTATGGTCCCTGGAAAATCCAGCCCCCACCAGTTTTTGTAAAATAAGTTTAACTGGTACACAGCCATGTCCATTCATTTACCAATGGCTATTTTAATGTTACAGTGGCAGAGTTGAGGAGTTGCAATAGAGCTGGTATGGCTCACAAAGCTGAAAATATTTACCACCTGGTCCTTTACAGAAAAAATTTGATGACCTCTGAAAATGACTGTCATTATTAAGGTCAAATTGGCATAATATAAACAGTGTTACAGGTTTACAATTAAGTTAACATGTATGAATTCCAGTTTTAAAATCCATTATTTTTTCAGATTCCTCTCCTTTAGTATCTGATTTTGATTCATAAATTCAAGACAGCTTAAAATTACATTTTCTGCATTTGTGCTTATTTAATAGGGTTAAATCATTTTAGGGTTAAATAGATGTTAAGTCATTTCANTTAAATCCATTACTTTTTCAGATTCCTCTCCTTTAGTATCTGATTTTGATTCATAAATTCAAGACAGCTTAAAATTACATTTTCCGCATTTGTGCTTATTTAATAGGGTTAAATCATTTTAGGGTTAAATAGATGTTAAATCATATCAGATAAAGTTAAGGCATGAGAAATTATTTTATCCATAAATTTTGATTCAAGAATCAACCTACTTCCACAATCATCCAGCCCTTCATTGGTTTACACTGCGGAGGAAGCTCCAAAATATCCAAGTGGTACACTCCACCCAGGGTTGTGAATTGGCATAAATCAACCTCATTTTCTTCAAGGAAATTGGGCTTTTCACAAACATTCTCTAACAGCAACTCCTGTGCTGAAATTAATCAGATTGACTGAGTTTCTAAATAGATCAAAACATTTCTATATTTTCTTAGTAGGGAAATGAAAGCATTCTAATACTGGTAAAGAAAATTTTTATTTAGCAACTACACATTTTCAGAATGTGGTTAATTCAAAATCATTCACTTGAAAATGGGAATAGGCATGCATAATGTTAGGGTGCAGGGGAGGGCTATTTTCATAGGTAAATTATCTCATAAGGATTACAGAAAAGTTATAACGATGTAGAGCTAGTTGACTATTGACACAAAAGTGTGTTGGAAAAAGGGAAGTAGACAAGAAGTCTGTTATAAAAACTATGCTAAGAACTGCATAAAAAATACATTCCTAAGGAGTTTCTGGGAAAGAAGCAAAATGATAAAGTTAATGAAAAAGATTACATAAATCTTAAACTAGAAGTTCTGCAAATTAGACATCACTATCATCTTGACATTTAAAAACTGTGTCCAATTGTTATTTGCCATGACAAGACTAAATACAAAAGTGTGAAGACATTTCTAACTTCATGTGTGTGCTTATCAATGTTCAAGGCAACACTGCTTGTAATAATTAAAAAAAAATAGAAATAACCTTATCCAGGTCCTTACTAATAGATGATAATGTCCCATAGCATTACACAGATACTTTAAAAAGTAAGGTTACCAATGTGTTCTGACTTAGAATAATGTTGAATATTGTTCATTTAAGTAGAATATGTATTGTGTTTTATGTGTGTATGTACAATAAAAAATATTGTTAGGTGAAAAAAAAGTAACTTTCAATAAGCCTATTCATATAATATGACCTGATGGTTTTACTTAAATCAAAAAGAGAGAGACAGAGTACAACAAATTCAAAAGAATTGTTAACACTGGTTATCTCAGTAGAGAGATGAGGAAGAATTTTCACTATAAATATACTTCTGCCACATCTGAGTTGATTTTCTAATATCCTTGCATTTCTTTTGCAAGCAGAAAATCCCAGTCAAGTTAAATTTTAAAAATGTGACTTAGAAGAATACCTGCTGAAACTGTTTCACTTAGTAATTTCATCTCCATTTCATATTTTGTGGTTTCAGGTTCTTCCTGGACAGGACACTACAGAGAACACGAGGACAGATGGGGGTGATTGTCAGTGTCTGCCGCGGCCCAGATTCACCCTCTTCCTATTCTAGTTCCCACTAGGTTTCCGCTACCTTAATTCCAGGACCCCAAATGGACACTTGCTCTGGTCTAAAACTGGACTCAAAAATAAGACTTGAAAAATTAATTTAAATGAGAGCATATCTCCACAAAACCTCACCAGGCCTGGAGCTAGTTGCTCAGATTTTCTGTGGAAAACCCCCAAGCACAAAACAAAGGGACTAGGAAGCCATGCAAGCTATACAAATATTATTTATATTGGCATTTTGGTTTTAGCCAAGTTTTTGATTTTGCTTGATTTTGGCAATTAACTTGCTGAGTAATTCCAAAGCCTGTTTTGGGGTAAGCCTCTCAAGAAAATTAAAGATGCCATGCCCTAAGTAATGTAGAAGATATTATTATATCCTGGTATAGCAAAACAGAATACTACTGTACAAAGAGGACAGGAGAGTTTAAATATGTCATGTGGCACAGTGGTAAAGAATTTGCCAGCCAATGCAGGAGATGTGGGTGTGATCCCTGGGTCAAGACGATCCCCTGGAGTAAGAAATGGCAACCCACTCCAATATTCCTGCTTGGAAAATCCCATGGACAGAGGATCCTGGCAGGCTACAGTCCATGGGGTCACAAAGAATCAGACATGACTGAGTGACTGAGCTCACACGCACACCATTAACTTACCTTTGTGAACTTAAGCAAGTCACTTAAGCATTACGAGTCACAAAGCCCTGATCTAACAACTGATTTGGTATGCATCTGTGCACTAGACATATAATAATAGCTTTTGTAAACAATCCTAAGCTATTATCTTCATTTTACAAAAAGGGAACTGAAGCTTATGGAGATAACTGGTCTAAGGGTCCAATAAAATAATAAAGGTAAAGAATGTTGTACACTGTCAACTACTAGATAAATGCAGTGCTACTAAAACTTTAGCATGTGTGTGCTAATATTTGCAAATAGGAAGGATTATATCCAGAAAAATTCATTTGCCCTCAAACACCACCTGTCTTTTTGTATAGCAATCGAAGAATTGGTATACAATTCTGTATACCAGAATCCTAGTCAGAAGCTTAACATCAGTTAATCCCACCATGCTGCTCATCCTCATCCACCATACAAAGCCAAATCCTTCTTAGTAGATGATCTTTTCTCTTACTCTCATCGCTTTATTTTTCGTATCTTCCTCTTGACCAGTTTTAATACCATGCATTCTCTGCAAACCTTTCATCAAGCCTCTGACACTTCTCACTTACTAACTCATTCATTCAATGGAGCTTTACTGAGTGCCTGAATTGTACAGGCATCACTAGATACTAGGAGTAAAAAGAAAGAGAAAACCAAGGTCCTTGCTTAAGGAGCTGCCAGTGTATTAGGGAAGCAGGTCAACAAAGTGGGTGCGATAGTGCAGGAAGGGGTCCACAAGAGAAACGCAAAGGAAGAGTGGTTAATTCTGTGGGAAAACAGTCTGTGGTGGTAAAGTGTGAACTAAATCTTGAAAGATAATTAGGTCTTCTCAAAAATGGTGGGAGAGAATTCCAGGTGTGAGTGAAGGTGGAAAGGTATGGAGCAAAACAGAGGATTCCAAACACCCCCAAGTGGTCAGGTATGGTTGGAATGAGACAGGCTAGGGGGATAAAGATTTGAAGCTGGAGAGAGGCAAGGTCCAACTTGTGGAGAGCATAGGATGCCGCTCTAAAGATTAGATTTTCTTCTATGGATAGAGGAGAGCCCCCGAAAGACTTACTAGGAAAGTAACATGAAGAAATGCATTTGGAAAGGGTTTTTTTTGGTGGCCAGATGATGACGTATCACTTAGTAAAGAGTAGGGAATCCAGGGACTTTCTTGTTGGCCCAGTGGTTGAGAGTCTGTCTTGCATTGCAGGGAACTAGGATCTCATATGATGCAGAGAAACTAAGCCCATATGCTGTGGCTACTGAGACCGTGTGCTCTGGAGCCCGTGCCACAGCTAGACGGGCCGAGCACTGCAATAAAAGATACCACGTGACGCAACTAAGACCTGATACAGCTAAATAAGTAAATAAAATAAAACAAACTAACTATTCAGAATAGGAAGTCCAAGGTAAGAGGATCAGGGCACAAGTCAAGATAGATGCAATCAGGGTCACTAGAAGGAGCTCAGATGAGAGATGATGAGGAAGTAAATCAACATAGCTTGGATGGAGAATGGATATAGAAGACTGATTTTCAAGTGCTTGGCTTACGTAATAAGATAGATGGTGGTAACAATTATTAAGAAAAGGAAGAATTGTTTTAGGGGGAAAAAGTAGTAAATCTGATTGTGGATATGTTGAATCTGAGACCCCATGGGACATCTAAGTGGCCTTTGATATTTTCTACCATGAAAAAGCCAGCTGCATTTCTTTCTTACAAGAAGGATTTTCTCTAACAACAGTATCAAAAGATATCAAATCAACAAGGGAGTCAGGCTTTCCAGTTCACAGTTTCACATTTGAGAATTCTTCAGCATNTTCTTTCTTACAAGAAGGATTTTCTCTAACAACAGTATCAAAAGATATCAAATCAACAAGGGAGTCAGGCTTTCCAGTTCACAGTTTCACATTTGAGAATTCTTCAGCATGTAGATCAGAATGGTTTTCTACCTCGCAGGGAGACCAAAGAATTTAGGCCTTCTCAACAGAAATTTGATAACCACAGTACTTCAGTATGCAACAACAGGAATTTATCCGCATCTCTATCATCACAGAATAATCTTGTATTTAGCTCAAAATATTGCCCTATAATTCACAATTTTTATAATTTTATGTATTCTTTAGCTTAATTGACTCTTTTTTGAAGCTAGACTTCTAGAGAATGGAAGCAATGGGTAAATTTACACCCTGGTGCAAGCCCCTGAATCTTGATAACTATTCTAGAATGTTTTCCTGTCATCACAGCTAGAACATACTCCTGCACAAANTTGCGGATGGCCCCTTCTCCCCTCACCCCACCCTGCTCCGTCCCCAGATCTCAGCTTACAAAGTTCCTTTCCAACGTGCCCTTCCATCCTCCACTGTCCCTCTCCGAGGGCCACCGTTCCCAACCCTCTACTTGGCTATTGCCACTTTCCTTTAGGACTGATGCGCCTGCATTGCTTGCTTGTCCTTTTCTTTCCCCAGATGTAAGGTCCCCTCAGGTCTCTTGAGCCTCATTCACTGCGTTAGCAGCGAACTTGGCCTAGTTCCCGGAGCTCAGTTGGGGCTTGGAAAACCCGGGTGAGTGGAAAGCTGGGTAGATGAATAATCCTGTGAAAGAAGGGGTGAGATAAGACATAAGGGTGTTAGCAGAGAAAAGAACCAAGAGCGCATCCAATCGGTGGCAGGAGGGAGGCTGCCGGTGGAAACCCAATTTGAATCTGGCAAACAGGTGAGAAACTCTGGTCCAGATTCAGACCCAAGCTTGGCAGAGACAGACCTATTATGGCTGCAGAAAGGGGACACGAGGGGACAGCGTGGAGGTGGGGACCTGTGGGCTCTGACCTTGGTGACCTGGAGTGGGAAAGAACATTCCTTGACTCTGCTGGCCGAAGACAGAGCACATGTCCAGGCAGAAAGCGTCTTCCCAGGCGAGGACAGCTTGTTTCAGCCCAGCCTCTCCACACAATTGCTTAACCTTGTTTAATACGTGATGTGACATGTGCTGATCCAGAGGGTGGAATTCTTCCAAGATGTCTTTTTTTACTTAAGGAATAACATGCTCAGTAAGTCTTGCCCGAAAGAGCTTTGCAAAAATATTTCTGTCACGTTTAAGTGCTACAATCAAATGAATGACAACCTTTTATCTGTGTCAACACATACCCACTGCAACATCCACTGTTGAATCGTCTGTTTGCTATTTGCTTGGTTTTGTTTTTCTTGTCATTTTCTCTGACAAGAGTCAGCATGAGGGAAAGGAAGTGACTAACTCACCTCTCCTGAGAAAGCATCAAAGGAGCTAAGATTCCAACACTCCTCAGTGTTGGCTGATCATCCTTTAAACGATCTTTGGCAGCTAAGGTTTACACACAGACTGATCCTTAAGTAAGGAGATTACAATAGTCTTATTATTTCACAAGTTAAAAAAAGAAATGGATGTACTGAATGACATGGCTGTTGAAATCCTTCTTGCAAAACATACACTCATAATATTATTTCTCTAATTCTTTTCAGTAAGAGTTGACAGTCGCTAGCATTTGAAACTAATATGTTACATTAGAACACCCTGGATGGTATTTCACTATTCAAGGTACATTTTTTGTAGTACTGCTAATAGGAAAATAACTCAGAGTTCAGTAATGCTTTGCAGAATAATATGTTATGAACACAGACACGAATAAAACATGCTAGCAAAGAAACTGAAGAGTATTTTTTTTAATTGTTATTATTTGCAGAGATTGTATGAAGCAAGAGGTCTAGTGAGCATTGTTTGGAGACCTCCCTGAGGACACAAGACAAAGAGAGAGTATGTCTGTCCTTCAATATCTGGTAGATGGAAGCATCTATTTTTCCTTAGTCGGAGTTCTTGTCTTTAATTTTAATTTGTATTTTTATCCTCCCGTGAAGAACGGACTGATGGTCAGTGTAGAACATGTGAAAATTTGAGCATATCCAATATCAATAATTAGTTTTGAACTTGAAATCATATTGCAGTAGATATATCTGGAATAATATTGCAAAATATTGTGCATTTGGAAGGAGAAGATGGTTAATGCTCACTCATGGTGTGGTATTACGGATATCCTATCAACTCCCACTTGTGTTACTGCTTAATGAGTTGAATACAGTCAGAGAGAAAATCCTTCATGTAGATTCCAGAATGTGAGGCTCTTATCCAGGTCCTAATTTCCCTCTCAAAATAGCAGAAGAAAATAAGTTTTATTGTGAAAAGGATGACTACAGAGTATTCTAACATCATCTTCCACATGCTCTTGAAATAGCCTGGACAGAATCATCATAAGAGGTCAGCAAAATAAAGCTACATTTAAAAAGCNGTCCAGATTCAGACCCAAGCTTGGCAGAGACAGACCTATTATGGCTGCAGAAAGGGGACACGAGGGGACAGCGTGGAGGTGGGGACCTGTGGGCTCTGACCTTGGTGACCTGGAGTGGGAAAGAACATTCCTTGACTCTGCTGGCCGAAGACAGAGCACATGTCCAGGCAGAAAGCGTCTTCCCAGGCGAGGACAGCTTGTTTCAGCCCAGCCTCTCCACACAATTGCTTAACCTTGTTTAATACGTGATGTGACATGTGCTGATCCAGAGGGTGGAATTCTTCCAAGATGTCTTTTTTTACTTAAGGAATAACATGCTCAGTAAGTCTTGCCCGAAAGAGCTTTGCAAAAATATTTCTGTCACGTTTAAGTGCTACAATCAAATGAATGACAACCTTTTATCTGTGTCAACACATACCCACTGCAACATCCACTGTTGAATCGTCTGTTTGCTATTTGCTTGGTTTTGTTTTTCTTGTCATTTTCTCTGACAAGAGTCAGCATGAGGGAAAGGAAGTGACTAACTCACCTCTCCTGAGAAAGCATCAAAGGAGCTAAGATTCCAACACTCCTCAGTGTTGGCTGATCATCCTTTAAACGATCTTTGGCAGCTAAGGTTTGCACACAGACTGATCCTTAAGTAAGGAGATTACAATAGTCTTATTATTTCACAAGTTAAAAAAAGAAATGGATGTACTGAATGACATGGCTGTTGAAATCCTCCTTGCAAAACATACACTCATAATATTATTTCTCTAATTCTTTTCAGTAAGAGTTGACAGTCGCTAGCATTTGAAACTAATATGTTACATTAGAACACCCTGGATGGTATTTCACTATTCAAGGTACATTTTTTGTAGTACTGCTAATAGGAAAATAACTCAGAGTTCAGTAATGCTTTGCAGAATAATATGTTATGAACACAGACACGAATAAAACATGATAGCAAAGAAACTGAAGAGTATTTTTTTTAATTGTTATTATTTGCAGAGATTGTATGAAGCAAGAGGTCTAGTGAGCACTGTTTGGAGACCTCCCTGAGGACACAAGACAAAGAGAGAGTATTTCTGTCCTTCAATATCTGGTAGATGGAAGCATCTATTTTTCCTTAGTCGGAGTTCTTCTCTTTAATTTTAATTTGTATTTTTATCCTCCCGTGAAGAATGGACTGATGGTCAGTGTAGAACATGTGAAAATTTGAGCATATCCAATATCAATAATTAGTTTTGAACTTGAAATCATATTGCAGTAGATATATCTGGAATAATATTGCAAAACATTGTGCATTTGGAAGGAGAAGATGGTTAATTCTCACTCATGGTGTGGTATTACGGATATCCTATCAACTCCCACTTGTGTTACTGCTTAATGAGTTGAATACAGTCAGAGAGAAAATCCTTCATGTAGATTCCAGAATGTGAGGCTCTTATCCAGGTCCCAATTTCCCTCTCAAAATAGCAGAAGAAAATAAGTTTTATTGTGAAAAGGATGACTACAGAGTATTCTAACATCATCTTCCACATGCTCTTGAAATAGCCTGGACAGAATCATCATAAGAGGTCAGCAAAATAAAGCTACATTTAAAAAGCGTATTTGTTCTGCTTCAGATTAACTCTAGATGAATAGCCTAGATCCAGCACACTCAGATGAGCTCTTTCCTGAGCTTAGGAACCTGGTCCACCAAGAGGTGAATGGTACACGCAGGAAATGACGGCCCTAGTGAGTCTGTGGGCTTTCGCTGGTGGCTCAGATGGTAAAGAATCTGCCTGCACTATGGGAGACCGGGCTTTGATCCTGGGTAGGAAAGGTCCTCTGGAGGAGGCCATGGCAACCTACTCCAATATTTTTGCCTGGAGAATCCCCATGGGCAGAAGAGCCTGGCAGGCTACAGTCCACGGGGTCACAAACGGTTGGACACACTGAGTGGCTAAGCAGAGTCATCTGGTTTCCAGGGAGACGTTGAGAAACGGTGTGTTTCAGAGGCAATGCTGAGTGCCCATCCTACAGAAGATGAAAAGTTAGAGTCACAAACAGGCGAAGTGCCCTGATTTATTTTTAAATGACAGGAAAGAGGAAAAAAAGTAGTACAAGAAGAAATGACGATTGATTTCCAAATATATTTTGAAACTGAACAGGTCTCCATGGGGACTCATTAACATCTTTAATGGTGGGTATGTCCTTCAGTCTTTAATCTAAATCTTCTCTTAGAGTAAAATGAGCAAACTGGAGATTATGGAGTCTTGAAAACAAAGGCAGCCCGAGACAAGGGCTGCTGGACAAGACCTCTGATGCAGCCAAGGGGACAAATGTCCCTCTTCATTTTGCTTATATTCATCATATGCTTTGTCTCCTGGTCTCTCTCTGTCTTTTTCATCTTCCTGTGTTTGCCACTGACCAAAACCAAAGACAGGTAGATGGTATAGTCCCCACAGAGCAGTTGCTGGGGTACAGAACCTAGTGGAGAACTTGAAGGATGGAGATTAGGGTCGGGGGCAAACGAAGCAACGCGGCAAAGCACCACCGCTCAGCAGCTTCTGCGGACGTCTCGCTGTCGCCGCCATCTGCAAGGTAATCGAGGAAGAGCTTTGTGTTGCCTGGACACGTTATGGCTACTCATTAAATTGGATTCTGTTAAAAAGCAGAAGAAGGGGGAAATGGATATTAGAAAATCACTCAGCATGTCTGATGCAAGATGATTTTATCCAAAAGGCTGTAGAACCCAGAGAAGACAGGAACAAAGATAAAAGATAAACACGAATGGAAAGAATTCAGCCCCATATTGCCCAAGGTATTGAAAATTAATAGAAATGAAAATTGTGTGTGGATAAATAAAATAGGTAATGTGCAAACTACATTTTGTTCAGCCAAATTAACACGTTTTCAGCAATTCCTACATTCTCGATATACACAAAATATGAATAAGGAACATTAGCAATTCTGTGAGCAAAATTAAGCATCGATTAATGAGAAAAGCAACTGCTCACATACCAAACTAGCTGGATATATGTGGATGTCATTGGTACCATTTCATTTTAAGTTTCTGTAACTATAAGCTGTCTTAGCCTGAGGCCTTTAGGGAAAAAGGTGAACACCAAGGCTTGATGAAGGATGGAAGTTCTGGGGGATGTGTGATTGAGGTCAGAGAGGAGTGAGGCAGACAGTGTGGACTGTGGGCACGAGAAGGTGCTGAGCATGGGTTGCTGCCTTGGGAGATGAGAGTGCTTGGTGGGTAGTTGGTCTAGCTGGCTGCCTCTTCCTTAGGTCTCCTGTGTTCAACGTTTGCTCCATTGGGGGTTAACTCTTGAGCAAGTCTGGGTTGCCTCATCTGGCTTTAAGGCAGTCAGCTAGAATGTGAGAAGGCAGCTCAGTGCCTTGCCAGGATAACATGCTCCATGATGATGCCCATGGCTGAGCAAGCTTGGAAGGCACAGAGGACTTTTGAGGCCAAGAAAGCAAAGAACGCTTTTCAAATATGCCCAGTGTGCAAAGCTTTAGGACGCAATTATCCAAATAAAATTCTGAATTATAAAAACCTCACTGTTAAAGTCTAAAGTCTGAGCTAATTTTGCCAAGAGCAATTTGTCTTGTTCTCACTTTTTAAAAATATAATGTTCTTTTTATTCTATTATTTCTTAGCAAGTACGTAGGTAACATGTGTTCATAACAGATAATAAATTTATCTTGGTAAGTAATAACTAAGAAAAAAGTTGATTTTGCAAACTTCTGATTTTAAAAGTCATTAGACACTTTTGTTCATGATTATTTTTCAAGGGTAGTGTAGACAGATTTAATCATGTTCTTAATTGGCCACTTCTCATGATGTCATTTATGCTATAAAATGTGATGTTGTGTAAATGAGAGCAAGTCAGAAACTCCAAACAATTTTGTCCATGACCTTCTCGACCACTGCAGTTTGTATTTTTATTCCCATCATGAATGCTGATGAAAAGCAAGAATGTTTTATAAAGTCTTTGTCCCAGTGTTTTGGTCTAAGACAAATCACACATTCTTATGTAAGACATCACTAAATTTTCATGATTAAAAACACTCTGAAATATTACTCAGTCTGGATAAAACATTCCGTACTAGAAGAATGTTTGCTGTTGATGGCTGCCTTGGAGACGGGTGATTCAGAAATACCAAGTTGAGCCCAGTGCCATTCACAGGCATTCCTCACACAGCCACTCCTCACACAGCCACCTGAAGGAATCATAATAATGCAGGAAATCAAGTAAAATGAAGGATTTTTAAATCCTCTGCAGTGGAAAAAAAAGGAGGGGGTTCTAATAGGCACGATGACCTTGGTTTAGGGCATTTCCTAGGGGATTAATGACCGCCTCGGACGATCAGCTCCCCCATATGACCATCAATCCCCAGGCAATGCCCTGTCTGTATGGCTCTTGCCTAATTCAATTATTTGCAGTTGTGGGCTTTCCTTTGTGAATATTTTATTGTGCAGTCAAGCTCTCTGACTTTCTTCTCTCCCTGCTCAATTTTATTTCTCTGATGTAGACCAGCCCAGCTCTCTATTCCCCTCACATACTCAGAAGCCATATCTAATTCATGGAGAGAAAAATATATGTGCGTTCATAGATGCAGATTGAGTCAAGTGGACATTTCGGGGGAAATATTTATAAACAAATTCAAACAGACATAGATTATCAATGTGTGTATACAGTAGTTTCATAAATCACTGAGGCCATTTTATTACAGAGTGTTTTTATATCCAAATGAGGATTAGCTGGTGGGTTTTAGTTTTAGGCGGAATTTGAAAATCACAGTTTAGATAAGGTTGGATGCTACTAGTTGAATAAACCATTATACTCTCTTAACATAAGACTGGAATTTAAAGCATAAAACGAAACATTGCAGCTGTGAATAGCTGGTGTGTGCGTGCATGCGTGCACACACACTGTAGTGTCTGGGCCAACACTCATGTCTCCGTGTGGGGTTAAGAACAATGTCTGTAGAGACTTGTAAGCAGATGAGCCCTAAAGTCAACTCGCAGGCTTTGTCCTCAGACAGGTCAGATTCAAACCTCCGTTCTAGCCTGAGACTGGAGAGCATCTGATAAAGACTTCACTCCGTGTTGGGCACTTGGGGCGAACTCCCTGCCTGCAACCCCTCTGTTTCTGAGAGGGCTAGATGTGAAGTTGGCGCGCGATTATCTTCTCGTTAGTGTGCAGATGCTTTAAAGTTCTTCTGTCCGTGGAGTCCCCAGGCAAGAAGAGAGGGTCTCCAGGCACGGGAGGGGTTGCCATTCCGTCTTCCAGGGGACCTTCCTGACCCAGGGCTCAAACTTATTCTCCCCCAATGCAGGCAGACTTTTTACTGTCTGAGCCACTAGGGAAGCTGGTAGTTTAAATTAAGATCTATCAAAAAGAAGTACAGTTTTGCTTCTTAGGCCTTGAGAACCGGAAGCAGAGATTTCCTGAATCTTCAGATTTTACCAGTGAGAGACGACATAGGTCTTCCTGTGGAGATGACATGATGACCAATGAACTCAGTTAATGATGTTATGTTTAAGGTAATAATGATTGCATAGAGGCATTTAACATATGTAATTAATATAAAAATGGGATTCCTTCATAGCTCAGCTGCTAAAGAATCTGCCTACAATGCGGGAGACCCTGGTTTGATTCCTGGGTCAGGAAGATCTGGTTGGAGAAGGGATAGGCTACCCACCCCCGTATTCCTGGGCTTCCCTTGGGGCTCCACTGGTAAAGAATCCCACTGCAGTGCCGGAGATCTGGGTTCAGTTCCTGCATTGGGAAGATCCCCTGGAAGGGAAAGGCTGCCCACTTTAATATTCTGGCCTGGAGGATTTCATAGACTATAGTCCATGGGGTCACAAAGAGTCAGACATGACTGAGTGACTTCAAAAAAAAAAAAAAAAAGCTTAAAAATAGTAGTTTCCAGAATATTTCATTTTCCTTGATTATTGTAAGATGCAAGTGCACGTTGGTTGCACTATTTCTTGCACCTGAAATATCTAAATTTTAAAGCGCAATGGAGAGTTTTCTTGCATTTACTGTTATAGTAATTTTCCCCAGCTTTTGTGTTTGTTGGCTGTGTGTCCCGGAGGCCACATTCTTTCCTGAGGAGAAAAGAGATGGGTCTGGCCTATGAACTAAGGGATGGGGCCTGAGGAGGCCAGGCAGCGTCCGCTCCTTGCATCGCTCTTGCTCTGTGCTCAGTCTTATTGGACTCTGCGACGCCGTGGGCTGCACCCTGCCAGGCTCCTCTGTCCATGGATTCTCCAGGCAAGAACAGTTGAGTGGGTTGCCCTTCCCCTCTTCAGGGGGTCTTTCCGACCCAGGGATGGAATCCATGTCTCCTGCACCTCCTGCATTGGCAGGCGCGTTCTTCACCACTAGCGCCACCTGGGAAGCCCATGTCCCTTGCATGATTCAGCAGGAAATCCTAGTGTGTGATTCATATGAAAAATTAGTCATTTAACATAATAAATCTGTGAAGAAACAGATGTATCAGTTGCTTTGGAATTTATGTTAATGCATGCATGCATGCTAAGTCGCTTCAGTCATGTCTGACTCTTTGAGATCCCATGGACTGCAGCCTGCCAGGCTCCCCTGTCCATGGGATTCTCCAGGCAAGAATACTGGAGAGGGTTGCCATGCTCTCCTCCAGGGGGTCTTCACGACCCAGGGATCAAACCCAAGTCTCTTGTGTCTGCCTGCATTGGCAGGCAGTTTCTTCACCACTAGATATTAATGCACACACATCACTATTTAGGAAATTTTCACGGAAAGAGAAAGGAACTCCTAAACTGTGGTTCTAATAGTGCTATGACACAGGCAAGAGTTTGGGAGAAACCTCACTGTTTATCTGCAAGTTAGGTGCTCATGAGAGGCTCAGATCTCCAAGTCCAGGAACATGGGCTGCTTATAAAAGTTAGATTCTGTAAAATTTATATACAAATAGAGGATAGGCAACACTCATAAAATATGTACAATTAATACATTTCAAAATGTATGATTAATTTTAAAGACTTCAACTTGATTATTATTTTAATGAGGCTCAAGGTTTATAAACCATTAAACTATTTAATTATTACAACAGAGTTTTGAACACAAACAAGGGGAATGGTGTTGTTAGAATCACCTGCATGCATGTACATCCATGTTAATTCATGTCGAGAGTTGTATGTTTCCATAACATGTCTGCACACTCACGAGCAGAGAATCGTGTAACACATCTAACCCTCTCAGAAACAATGCGGATGCAGGCAGGGAGTTCTCAGGCACCCAGTGTGGAGTGAGGCCGTTCACTTGAAGCTTTAAGGTGTTGCCCACACTTTAAGATTTTCTTTTCCCTAATTTGGGGATGCTTGTTGAAAAACAATTTATCCTTAAAGTTGAGGCATTAAATTAATTTTTCAGTAGGTGGAGTTAAATTTGAAGGAATAACATCAGTGTTCCATTTTGATGCATGGACCAATTCTTTTCTCTCTTTCTTCCTTTTGTCTAAACTTGATTTGAGAAAGCAAACTGAGCACAAACTTTGAATTAGTACCCTGACCTGATAAAGGAGATGCGAAAAGACTACCTTCTGGGTCTTTAAATGCCGTGAACATTTAAACACTTGTTTAGACCAATGGTATCTACCATGTAGTGGGTCCTCAGTTCCGTTCAGTCACTCAGTTGTGTCTGACTCTTTGTGACCCCATGGACTGCAGCACACCGGGCCTCCCTGTCCATCACCAACTCCCAGAGCTCACTCAAACTCATGTCCATTAAGTTGGTGATGCCATCCAACCATCTCATCCTCTGTCATCCCCTTCTCCTCTTGCCTTCAATCTTTCCCAGCATCAGGGTCTTTTTCAGTGAGTCAGTTCTTCACATCAGTTGACCAAAGTATTGGAGTGTCAGCTTCAACATCAATCTTTCCAGTGAATATTCAGGACTGATTTTCTTTAGGATGGACTGGTTAGTCCTCCTGGAAGTCCAAGAGACTCTCAAGAGTCTTCTCCAACACTGCAGTTCAAAGCATCAATTCTTCAGCACTCAGCTTTCTTTATAGTCCAACTCTCACATATATACATGACCACTGGAAAAACCATAGCTTTGACTAGATGGACCTTTGTTAGCAAAGTAATGTCTCTGCTTTTTAATATGCTGTCTAGGTGGGTCATAGCTTTCCTTCCCAGGAGCTAGTGTCTTTTAATTTCAAGGCTGCAGTCACCACATGCAGTGATTTTGGAGCCCAAGAAAATAAAGTCTGTCACTGTTTCCTTTGTTTCCCCATCTATTTGCCATGAAGTGATGGGACTGGATGCCATGATCTTAGTTTTTTGAATGTTGAGTTTTAAGCCAACTTTTAACTCTCCTCTTTCACTTTCATCAAGAGGCTCCTTAGTTCTTCTTTCCGTGAGTGGTGTCATATGCGTATCTGAGGTTATTGATACTTCTCCCAGAAATCTCGATCCCAGCTTTTGCTTCATCCAGCTCTGCATGCTGCATGACGTACTCTACATATAAGTTAATAACAGGATGACAACATACAGCCTTGATGTACTCTTTTCTCAATTTGAACCAATCCATTTTCCCATGTCTAGTTTTAACTATTGCTTCTTGACAGGCATACAGATTTCTTAGGAATCAGGTAAAGTGGTCTGATATTCCCATCTCTTGAAGAATTTTCCACGATTTGTTGTGATCCACACAGTCAAAGGCTTTAGCATAGTCAATGAAGCAAAAGTAGGTGTTTTTCTGGAACTCTCTTGCTTTTTC
>SJYW01024861.1:433986-471409 GCA_006410735.1 Raphicerus campestris | reverse complement strand
AAAAAAAAAAAAAAAAGCTTAAAAATAGTAGTTTCCAGAATATTTCATTTTCCTTGATTATTGTAAGATGCAAGTGCACGTTGGTTGCACTATTTCTTGCACCTGAAATATCTAAATTTTAAAGCGCAATGGAGAGTTTTCTTGCATTTACTGTTATAGTAATTTTCCCCAGCTTTTGTGTTTGTTGGCTGTGTGTCCCGGAGGCCACATTCTTTCCTGAGGAGAAAAGAGATGGGTCTGGCCTATGAACTAAGGGATGGGGCCTGAGGAGGCCAGGCAGCGTCCGCTCCTTGCATCGCTCTTGCTCTGTGCTCAGTCTTATTGGACTCTGCGACGCCGTGGGCTGCACCCTGCCAGGCTCCTCTGTCCATGGATTCTCCAGGCAAGAACAGTTGAGTGGGTTGCCCTTCCCCTCTTCAGGGGGTCTTTCCGACCCAGGGATGGAATCCATGTCTCCTGCACCTCCTGCATTGGCAGGCGCGTTCTTCACCACTAGCGCCACCTGGGAAGCCCATGTCCCTTGCATGATTCAGCAGGAAATCCTAGTGTGTGATTCATATGAAAAATTAGTCATTTAACATAATAAATCTGTGAAGAAACAGATGTATCAGTTGCTTTGGAATTTATGTTAATGCATGCATGCATGCTAAGTCGCTTCAGTCATGTCTGACTCTTTGAGATCCCATGGACTGCAGCCTGCCAGGCTCCCCTGTCCATGGGATTCTCCAGGCAAGAATACTGGAGTGGGTTGCCATGCTCTCCTCCAGGGGGTCTTCACGACCCAGGGATCAAACCCAAGTCTCTTGTGTCTGCCTGCATTGGCAGGCAGTTTCTTCACCACTAGATATTAATGCACACACATCACTATTTAGGAAATTTTCACGGAAAGAGAAAGGAACTCCTAAACTGTGGTTCTAATAGTGCTATGACACAGGCAAGAGTTTGGGAGAAACCTCACTGTTTATCTGCAAGTTAGGTGCTCATGAGAGGCTCAGATCTCCAAGTCCAGGAACATGGGCTGCTTATAAAAGTTAGATTCTGTAAAATTTATATACAAATAGAGGATAGGCAACACTCATAAAATATGTACAATTAATACATTTCAAAATGTATGATTAATTTTAAAGACTTCAACTTGATTATTATTTTAATGAGGCTCAAGGTTTATAAACCATTAAACTATTTAATTATTACAACAGAGTTTTGAACACAAACAAGGGGAATGGTGTTGTTAGAATCACCTGCATGCATGTACATCCATGTTAATTCATGTCGAGAGTTGTATGTTTCCATAACATGTCTGCACACTCACGAGCAGAGAATCGTGTAACACATCTAACCCTCTCAGAAACAATGCGGATGCAGGCAGGGAGTTCTCAGGCACCCAGTGTGGAGTGAGGCCGTTCACTTGAAGCTTTAAGGTGTTGCCCACACTTTAAGATTTTCTTTTCCCTAATTTGGGGATGCTTGTTGAAAAACAATTTATCCTTAAAGTTGAGGCATTAAATTAATTTTTCAGTAGGTGGAGTTAAATTTGAAGGAATAACATCAGTGTTCCATTTTGATGCATGGACCAATTCTTTTCTCTCTTTCTTCCTTTTGTCTAAACTCGATTTGAGAAAGCAAACTGAGCACAAACTTTGAATTAGTACCCTGACCTGATAAAGGAGATGCGAAAAGACTACCTTCTGGGTCTTTAAATGCCGTGAACATTTAAACACTTGTTTAGACCAATGGTATCTACCATGTAGTGGGTCCTCAGTTCCGTTCAGTCACTCAGTTGTGTCTGACTCTTTGTGACCCCATGGACTGCAGCACACCGGGCCTCCCTGTCCATCACCAACTCCCAGAGCTCACTCAAACTCATGTCCATTAAGTTGGTGATGCCATCCAACCATCTCATCCTCTGTCATCCCCTTCTCCTCTTGCCTTCAATCTTTCCCAGCATCAGGGTCTTTTTCAGTGAGTCAGTTCTTCACATCAGTTGACCAAAGTATTGGAGTGTCAGCTTCAACATCAATCTTTCCAGTGAATATTCAGGACTGATTTTCTTTAGGATGGACTGGTTAGTCCTCCTGGAAGTCCAAGAGACTCTCAAGAGTCTTCTCCAACACTGCAGTTCAAAGCATCAATTCTTCAGCACTCAGCTTTCTTTATAGTCCAACTCTCACATATATACATGACCACTGGAAAAACCATAGCTTTGACTAGATGGACCTTTGTTAGCAAAGTAATGTCTCTGCTTTTTAATATGCTGTCTAGGTGGGTCATAGCTTTCCTTCCCAGGAGCTAGTGTCTTTTAATTTCAAGGCTGCAGTCACCACATGCAGTGATTTTGGAGCCCAAGAAAATAAAGTCTGTCACTGTTTCCTTTGTTTCCCCATCTATTTGCCATGAAGTGATGGGACTGGATGCCATGATCTTAGTTTTTTGAATGTTGAGTTTTAAGCCAACTTTTAACTCTCCTCTTTCACTTTCATCAAGAGGCTCCTTAGTTCTTCTTTCCGTGAGTGGTGTCATATGCGTATCTGAGGTTATTGATACTTCTCCCAGAAATCTCGATCCCAGCTTTTGCTTCATCCAGCTCTGCATGCTGCATGACGTACTCTACATATAAGTTAATAACAGGATGACAACATACAGCCTTGATGTACTCTTTTCTCAATTTGAACCAATCCATTTTCCCATGTCTAGTTTTAACTATTGCTTCTTGACAGGCATACAGATTTCTTAGGAATCAGGTAAAGTGGTCTGATATTCCCATCTCTTGAAGAATTTTCCATGATTTGTTGTAATCCACACAGTCAAAGGCTTTAGCATAGTCAATGAAGCAAAAGTAGGTGTTTTTCTGGAACTCTCTTGCTTTTTCTGTGATCCAACAGATGTTGGGAATTTGCCGTTCTTCTGCCTTTTCTAAATCCAGCTTGAATATCTGAAAGTTCCCGGTTCATGTACTGTTAGAGCTTGGCTTGGAGAATTTTGAGCATTACTTTGCTAACGTGTGAGATGAGTGCAATTGTGAGGTAGTTTGAACATTCTTTGGCATTGCCTTTCTTTGGGATTGGAATGAAAACTGATCTTTTTCCAATCCTGTGGCCACTGCTGAGTCTTCCAGATTCGCTGAGTCCTATCTCTTGCCGACTACTGTAGATGACTTGTCTTGTTTGTGCTGTATACAGTGTTACTGCTAGAATTTTAGTATTACGGGAAAGGTCCTCGATACAGGAGTCAGCACTCCAGAGTCTTCTCTCTTAAACAGAATGAATGAAACATAGACACGTGACCACATTTTGCAACTAGAGTACAGCCAACATCTCCAGTTTATAAACTAAGACCACAGTGTAGTCCCACAGAATAAAGTTTCTATTGATCTCTCACCGAGATTTTAAAGAAACAGTAGAATTTATATATACAGTGTGAAACCTATCACACTGTAAAACACAACTCATGTTTATAGTATTGAATAGAAACGTATAATAATGCTAAAGAGGGATACATGGGTTAAAATAAATTATGTCTGGGTGGTAATTTGTAGTTGAAGATCACAAACAAGATACGAGGAATTTTCTGCTGTTTGGGAAGGATCTGAAATAACAAAAAATATTGAAGCTATTTAGAATATATTTATTTATAACTAACACAGAAAAATTTCTAATCTCCTAAATTGTCTCTTACGTGGACATCAGGCGTGCACAACATACTCCATCAGGGTTCCCACTGTGAATGCCATTTCTCAGGAATTTATAACTTTCACCATGAAACGTACCTCAGGCATTAAAAACTATCTTTTCTCGACACAGAGACTGACACTTTTATGTGTAACTTCTCATTCATACACTGGAAAGCAGCTAGCAGCAGAGTTGCTTCTAGGCCACATATAATTACAGAAAACATACTCGGATTGTAATTTAACGTGTGTTTGTACCTGAATTGCATTTACTACAAATCAGAAGCCTTCATAAAATGGCACTTAATTAGTCTGTAATCGGGTCTAATCATATTTTATTTGAAAGCACTCATACAAGCCCTCCAGTTTGGTCTGGGTGCTGCCTTCTTTAGAGAGATGAGAGCCCTTCCCCCAGGCTTCATCTCCCCTCCGCCCTCCTCCTCACTTGGCACGTGATCTGGTTCATTACACACAGAACTGCTGTGTGCCATCACGGGTTTATGAGAAAGGAGCAGGGAGGCGCCCAGAACTTCCTATGAAAAATGAACATTGACTTTCTCTGAAGAAAATATAAATAGATTTCCTTAATTGGACTTCAGGCATTGGAGCAATTAATAATAGATTGTGTCATAGTGAGGGCTTTGTTTGTATTTAAAGTCATAAATTACAAGTATTAAATGTATATTTATTCCAAGTTAAACTCATTTCTAATTGACATGTTACTTAGCCCAAGGCTTTTAAGATCTTTTAGTATAATTAAATTAATAGAAAGCTATAGATCACAGTATGATAAACAAACAGCCTAGACTTTAATATGACAGATATACAGAACAGGCCGTGTAAGTAGATCATTATTATCGGTTTAGATTCAGCAAAAATACCACCAGAATGGAAAGAAAACAAGTCGTGCCTGAAGTGGTTGACATAAGACATCCTTTCTGGCCCCTGTCTGACGAGCTGGCATCAGAAATACCAATCTGGGTAGAAACATCATTATGAAAATTTCTTGGTTGGATCAATGCTGTATACCAGAAACTCTTAAAACCCACAGCAGACATTTAAAGGATATTATTATGGTCCATCCAGGCTTTGCGCACTCAACATAGTGCAGAATTAGCCGCCTCTAGTTCTTATTTTTTAAGCTTTTATTTATACAGTTTTTAGTGCTAAATGCCTATATAAATTCCACTGACACAGATGTAATGGTGGCTTCAGTGTCATAATTTCATTTATTCGAAGGACCCAACGTGTTTTAAAAACACTTATTTGCCTTATTTGCTTGACAGTATCCTGAAGAGACAAAGATAGCCTCCTCTAATAGGAGGAAAAGCTGAGATCTGAGATAGAGATCGTGTCTGTGGGCTGAATTGTTTTACTTCCAATCAGAATGATTCATCATTGCCCGTGATGTGGACACCTTTGTGTTTTCTTGGCCCCAAAGGAAACTTGTCCTCATGCCCATGTGTCCGGTCCTGTCCTCCTGAGATTTCTCATTTTATGTGTCTCTTGTTTGTGTCAGATTAATTGGTCCTCAAGGACCAAAGCCCATTTATTAATCTTTGTATCCCCAATGGCCTATTGTCAAGTACATAGTATGTGTATGATAAACACCTGTCTAATGGGAGAACAGACTTTTCTCATAGGCATGATAAGGGTGTATCTCATTATTGAAATGATTCCTCTTCACAGAGCGGATAAAGCCTGGGAGGAGCATGCTCCTCTTCAAGATAAAGCATGATGTATGCGTGGACTCTGATCCTTATGCGACTCTATTCCCAGGGTTTCTAAATTCTTTAAATCCATTCAGTCACTTCTCAAGTGCTATCAGATCTATAGCAGACCTTAAAAACAGAACCAGCAGGGGAGTTGTCAAGACTGACCTTGAGTACTTAGTGGATTCCTATTGATGTTTTGGGGTTTATGGATATTAGGAGATTTCATCCCCCAAGTGTTGTATAGCATGGTTGGATGGCATCACTGACTCAATGGACATGAGTCTGAGCTGAAGGGCGGGGAAGCCTGGTGTTCTGTAGTCCATGGGGTGGTGAAGAGTCAGGCAAGACGTAGCGTCCAAACAAGTGGAAGTTTTGCTGCTTTTATTTTGGAGAGGCTGGGTGTTTCAATGAAGCCTCCAGCATGGTTTATAATCACAGCTGGGTTTTTATTATTGGTGTCCAGGCAGGGATTCTCAGGCAAAGAGCTGATCCGCATCACTTTTGTGACATAAGCATGGCGGTGGTAGTCGCTCAGCCGTGTCCGACTCTTTCCCATCCCGTGGACCATAGCCCGCCAGGCTCCTCTGTCCATGGTATTCTCCAGGCAGGAACACTGGAGTGGACTGCCATTCCCTTCTCCAGAGGATCTTCCTGACCCAGGGATTGAACCCATGTCTCCNCTTGGTTGGATCAATGCTGTATACCAGAAACTCTTAAAACCCACAGCAGACATTTAAAGGATATTATTATGGTCCATCCAGGCTTCGCGCACTCAACATAGTGCAGAATTAGCCGCCTCTAGTTCTTATTTTTTAAGCTTTTATTTATACAGTTTTTAGTGCTAAATGCCTATATAAATTCCACTGACACAGATGTGATGGTGGCTTCAGTGTCATAATTTCATTTATTCGAAGGACCCAACGTGTTTTAAAAACACTTATTTGCCTTATTTGCTTGACAGTATCCTGAAGAGACAAAGATAGCCTCCTCTAATAGGAGGAAAAGCTGAGATCTGAGATAGAGATCGTGTCTGTGGGCTGAATTGTTTTACTTCCAATCAGAATGATTCATCATTGCCCGTGATGTGGACACCTGTGTGTTTTCTTGGCCCCAAAGGAAACTTGTCCTCATGCCCATGTGTCCGGTCCTGTCCTCCTGAGATTTCTCATTTTATGTGTCTCTTGTTTGTGTCAGATTAATTGGTCCTCAAGGACCAAAGCCCATTTATTAATCTTTGTATCCCCAATGGCCTATTGTCAAGTACATAGTATGTGTATGATAAACACCTGTCTAATGGGAGAACAGACTTTTCTCATAGGCATGATAAGGGTGTATCTCATTATTGAAATGATTCCTCTTCACAGAGCGGATAAAGCCTGGGAGGAGCATGCTCCTCTTCAAGATAAAGCATGATGTATGCGTGGACTCTGATCCTTATGCGACTCTATTCCCAGGGTTTCTAAATTCTTTAAATCCATTCAGTCACTTCTCAAGTGCTATCAGATCTATAGCAGACCTTAAAAACAGAACCAGCAGGGGAGTTGTCAAGACTGACCTTGAGTACTTAGTGGATTCCTATTGATGTTTTGGGGTTTATGGATATTAGGAGATTTCATCCCCCAAGTGTTGTATAGCATGGTTGGATGGCATCACTGACTCAATGGACATGAGTCTGAGCTGAAGGGCGGGGAAGCCTGGTGTTCTGTAGTCCATGGGGTGGTGAAGAGTCAGGCAAGACGTAGCGTCCAAACAAGTGGAAGTTTTGCTGCTTTTATTTTGGAGAGGCTGGGTGTTTCAATGAAGCCTCCAGCATGGTTTATAATCACAGCTGGGTTTTTATTATTGGTGTCCAGGCAGGGATTCTCAGGCAAAGAGCTGATCCGCATCACTTTTGTGACATAAGCATGGCGGTGGTAGTCGCTCAGCCGTGTCCGACTCTTTCCCATCCCGTGGACCATAGCCCGCCAGGCTCCTCTGTCCATGGTATTCTCCAGGCAGGAACGCTGGAGTGGACTGCCATTCCCTTCTCCAGAGGATCTTCCTGACCCAGGGATTGAACTCATGTCTCCTGCACTGCAGGCAGATTCTTCACCATTTGAGCTAGAGGGAAGACCCTGTGACATAAGTATAGGACTTTCTAAACCATTTCAGCTTTCTAAAGGTTATTTCCTTGAATGCACTTTGACCTTGGGGGATGATTTTGATTGACACCAAACTTGCAAAGGCGGTCCAGAAAGTTCCCATATACTACTGTGTGCCTAGAGTCCCTCCATGGGGACATCTCACTTCATCATGGTGTGGTTGTCTGAAGGACCAATGTCCCTATATTGCTCTGAATTAAACTTCAGAATTTAATCAAACATCACTAGTTTTTCCACTAATATCTTTGAGTCATACTAGGATCCCTTCCAGGAGACTGTGCTGCGAATCATCTGTTGAAGGCTGCCCTTGACTTCAGATGCTCAGAAAGTCTATCCAGTATCCGCGAGACCAATCCTGGGTGCCTCTGCTCTGAATCCATGCCTTCTGTTTATTTCACCATGTGGAAAGCAGGCAAGATGGTACAGATGGATGTTCATAGAGCACCTTCAATGATCTGTGTATCTCCAGTGAGGCAAATTAATAGAGATGCTGCTTTGAACAGACCTTCTAAATTTGTACCAACACAGAGAAAACCCACACAGACGCCGTTTAAATGTTCTAACCAGGGTCATGACGGCATGCCATGAAGCTATGCCCTTGCTGCTGATATCATGACCTTGTGTTGCTTTCCCTTCTGCTCTGTCTCAACAGAAAAGCCTGAGAGTTCAGTGTGCAGGAGGGCTTTGTCACCAGGAGGAGGCAACTCAACAAATACGTCCTGGTTTAAGACAGCCTAGGATTTCACGTTAGTGAACAAACGGCACATAAGGACCATACATTTGAGTAAAAGTTTTGTACAAGAGGCATATTTCTATAGGCAAGCACTATACTATTTTAGTAACATAAATAATTCTGAAAACTCAGATGTGTGTTTGCTCAAAGGTGTATCTCGGGTCTATGTCATTCCTTTCATTGTATCTTCAGACTATATCCTGCAGGAAACATCTAAGAAGGCTTCCCAGGTGGCTCATTGGTAAAGAACTCACCTGCCAGTACGCAAGAAGCCAGAGGCCCGGGGTCGATCCCTCGGTCGGGAAGATCCTTGGGAGCAGGCAGTGTCAACTCACTCCAGTATTCTTGCCTGGAAAATTCCATGGACGGAGGAGGCTGGAGGGCTACAGTCCATGGGATCACAAAGAGCTGGACATCCCTAAGCATGCAAGCAGTTCCTAGAGGACAATGCTAGCTGCGCCGATGGTTTAGCTGATGCGTGTCTGATTTCTCTGTGGGGAGGACACTGTGCGGTAGAAGTAATAGGTATGCACTTTTCTGTTGAAATGGGTCCTTAAAACTTAACTAAGAATATAGGACACAATGTTAGATTCAAAGCCTTGCTCAACAATCAGGACTGCATTCAATTTACCTCTGAGAGTTTTGAAAGAAATATAGAAAAATTGATGTGAAAGACTGTCAAACCCATCAGTTATGTCAATGTATATGTTTGAATCTGTTATTCCCTTGGTGTATTTAATTTTGTGCCTAAGGGCTTTGAAACTATCTATTCTAGAGAGTAAGGCCTTTATCTAGGACTTAAATAGGTCATTTAACTTTATTATTCTGCACAATGATTCTAAATCCAATAATCTCTGTGAAGCCCTTAAAATACATTTCTAAGTCCAATAACTTAATTATGAATTAAAAAGCACAAAAGAAAAGATTAAGCTGCGCAATTACACTACTTACTAGATGCTATAATTTCTTTAGGTATGCCTCAATTAAAATTTCAAAACTGCTGAATATTGTATTCTGCTTTTAAATTTTATCAATTTAAATGTGCCTCACTATTGATGAGGATGTAAATTAGAGTAACCAGCATGGAAAACTCTATGGAGTTCTCTCAGAAAATTAAAAATAGAGCTATCAAATGATCCAGCAATCCCACTTCTGGGTCTTCATCTACAAGAAATGCAAACAGGATCACAAAGATGCATCTGCACAATCACGTTCATTTCAGCCTTATTCACAATAGCAAAGATATGGAAGGGCTTCCCGGGGGCACAGAGGTGAAGCGCCTCCCTGCCAATGCAAGAGCTGCCCCAAGCAGCAGGTCCATCCCCGGGAGGCGACGGTCCCCTGGGGAAGAAAATGGCAACCTGCCCCAGTACTCTTGCCTGGACAGTGTCATGGAAAGAGGAGCCTGGTGGGCTACAGTCCATGGGGTGGCATTGAACGGGACGCGATTCCAACTGAGCACACGTGATATACAGAACAGATACAGAAACATTGTAAGTATCCATCAGTGGACGAAAGGACAGAAGGATATAGTGTGTGTGCATATATGTATATACATGTATATATATCTGTATGTATATTTATATATTTATGCATACATATGGGATATATAAAGGACAGAAGGATATAAGGTGTGTGTGTGTGTGTGTGTGTGTGTGTGTGTNAGGATGCCCCTGTACGTTTCTCAAGTCTGAGCTCTAAAGCCTCACAGAATCATTTTTATGAAATGATGCTCATTGTAGAAATGTTAGAAAATTCCAAAAAATAAATAAGTAGAAGAAGATGATTAATCTTCCCCCATAACCCTGCCCCCAGGAGATACGTACTGTTCAGGGCACTTCTGGGATTTTGCTGCTAGTGTACTTAAATCTGGTGCTTGGTTGACAGGTCATGTCCGACTCTTTGCAACACCATGGACTATAGCCTACTGGGCTCCTCCATCTATGGGATTTTCCAGGCAAGAATACTGGAGTGGGTTACCATTTCCTTCTCCAGGGGAACTTCCCAACCCAGGGATTGAACCCAGGCCTCCAGCATTGTAGCCAGATGCTTTACCGTCTGAGCCACAAGGGAAGCCCTATATATATATATATATATATGCATATAATGTGTATATTTATATATTTAGGTATACATATGTAACATGTAAAGGACAAAAGGATATAATGTGTGTGTGTGTGTGTGTGTGTGTGTGTGTGTGTGTATGTATATGTATGTATGTATATAAATCAGCCAGGAATTTCAGAAAGAAATCTTGCTGTTTGTCACAATGTGGATGGGCCTTAGGGCATTACGCTAAGCGAATTAAGTCAGACAGAGAAAGGCAAATACTATCAGTTCAGTTCAGTCGCTCAGTCGTGTCCGACTCTTTGCGACCCCATGAATCGCAGCACGCCAGGCCTCCCTGTTCATCACCATCTCTCGGAGTTCACTCAGACTCACGTCTCATTTACATGTAGAATCTAACAAAAAGTTAAACTGATAGAAAAGAGTAGGAAAGTGGTTTCCAGAGGCTTAGGGTCAGAGTGGGAGAAATAGGAAGAGGCTGTTAAAAGATACAAAATTTCACCTAAAGCTCAATAAGATCTAAGGNACATGTAGAATCTAACAAAAAGTTAAACTGATAGAAAAGAGTAGGAAAGTGGTTTCCAGAGGCTTAGGGTCAGAGTGGGAGAAATAGGAAGAGGCTGTTAAAAGATACAAAATTTCACCTAAAGCTCAATAAGATCTAAGGATCTAAAGTATAAGATGGTGATTATAGTTGAAAACACTGCTTTGTATAATTGAAATTTACTAAGAGTAGAACTTAAATGCTCTCATATAAAAAGTGAGATGTGTTAATTGACTATGAAGACAGTGAGGATCCTTTTACAGAGTACACCTATATGAGGTCACCAGGGCGCACACTTTGAGTACAGCTTTATATGTCAATTACTCTTCAATATGGCTGAAAAAAATAAGATAAAGAGAGAAAAAAATTTAAGTCCATGGAATTGTGGATTTTAGCCCTCATATTTAGTACCTTATATAATTAGGTGGGGTCTTCCCTGGAAGCTCAGATGGTAAATAATCTGCCTGCAATTCAGGAGACAGGGATTCGAACCCTGGGTCGAAAAGACGCCCTGGAGAAAGAAATGGCAGCCCATTCCAATATTCTTGTCTGGAGAATTCCATTGGCAGAGGAGCTTGCTGGGCTACAGTCCATGGTTATGTTATCAGTAATTTTTTGATCCAGGGAAGTTTACAAAAGGCAGGACTGGGTTGACTGTTCCTCACAATATGGAGGTTAGAATCAGTGACACATGTTAAGTATTTTTATCTATAAAAACAAGTGGCAACCTTCCCAGCCTTAACCCACTCTATCGTATGAGGAAGATCCATCTAAAGAGAGATCAAAGAGCAGCTACCCGGGATCATAAGACTGAAACAGAACGCAAGGTCCAGATGGGCTTCGGCTATTAAGTCCCTTTATGCACTGAAAGAGACTGGCCTTGGGTTCCTAACAAAACAATGGCTGGGATTTCTGCATTAGAACAAGTGGTTTCTGTGGGCTGCTTCTCAAGTTTCCCTGTTGGCTGAGGGTGGCATCTGGAAAGCTGTCTAAAGGGATGACTGCTGGCCACAGGCATTGGACCTTTTCAGTGAGAACCGTAAGTGACTAGAACAGTCAATAAAAGAAGAGAGCAGAAAAAATAATGAGTGAATTCTGTGTTCAGTGGATTAATTGTCTCTTTTATGTAGCTTGCGGTTACTCTCACTCGGCATTCTTCACATTGTTGGGTTTGCGTTTAATTTTGCAATACTTTGGTGATCATCATGAAAGAGTACAAGAAAAAGAAATCTGAAGCCTCCTGGATGTTTTATCAAACATGTAATAAAATTCCTTTGTCTTCCCACTCAATTTAATAAAACCAAAATCCTGGGATACTTTTAGTAAGGTGTGTCTGGAGGCCTTAAAATTTTGTTATTTTTCTTTGTGTTAATCTCTAAATCAAATAATATTTGTTCCAGTCTGTGTCTTAGGTTGCCATTGTTATATTTTTTAAATTGCTTAAGCATTCTAAATTAATACATAACCAAAACTGGTTTAAACTGGACAAAGCAATTGGAAAGAACTTTATAATTTATTCTTAAACACCAAGGTTGGTTTTTTTACTCATTATTTCAATTAGTATAAGCTACTTATGTGACATATTTTTTTTTGTTTTATTACAGAATAAATTTAGATTTAGAAAAAAAATGTTGCAGAGATAGTACAAGGACTTTCAGTATACCCTTCAAGAGATTCTTCTGATTTAATGTATTATGCGACAATGTCAGATTTGATGAAATTAAACAAATAATAAGGCAGGATATGGTGGGTCAATTGTAAAGAATACACCCATCAATGCAAGAGATTTATGAGACAGAGATTCAATCCTTAGAGTGGGAAGATTCTCTGGAGAAGGAAATGGCAACCCACTCCAGTATTCTTGTCTGGAAATTTCCATGGACAGAGGAGCCTGGCAAGCTACAGTCCATGGGGTAATAAAGAATCTGACACAGCTGAGCACATCCAGAAGAAAACAAATAATAGTCACACAAAACTGTTAATTGCAGATCGTATCTGAATTTTTCGTCTTTTTACTACTCTTCATTTTCTGTCCGAGACCCAGTCTTGTCTCCTTCAGTGAGTACATTTCTTGGTTTCTCCTTGTTCTTGGGAAGTAAAGTTTTGAAGAATGCTGAAGTACTTGGTGTCTCTCTGGTATCTTCTCATCCTGAGACTGGAGTTATGGATTTTGCAGAAAGAGATCACAAAGTTGAGGCACTGTTCAACTGCTTCCCAGCACAGGGTTTATAGAAGCCCTGTGGCATTGCTGGTGAAGTTGACCTTGATCATGCGGCTCAGGCGATATTGCCAGGCATGTCCACTATAAGTTGCTATGCTTCCTTTCCCAGACTCTATTGTTGGCAAGGAGGTCAGTCTGTCCAGATCACACTCAAGGTGAGGAAGATCCAGCAACAACCTCCAGAGCCAGTATGCCAGCATACAGTATTTGGAATTTTTCTGTAGGAAAGACTTGTTGCGATAAACTATTTTCAAAGGACTAAAGCTGTTTCATGTAGCAGAGGTTCTGATGATTTGCCACTGGCCACTGTATCACACGCTTCTGAAACCGCGCTGCAGTAATCCCCTGGAAACGGCTGCCTTGCATGCTAATCACTGAACGAGATCAGCCAGCAGTGGTAAACACGGTTGCTGACATGATCTGTTTTCTCATGAGTTGTTCCATGAGGATAAAAGTTAAGTTCTTTTCTTGCCANTGTGCCAGCATACAGTATTTGGAATTTTTCTGTAGGAAAGATTTGTTGTGATAAACTATTTTCAAAGGACTAAAGCTGTTTCATGTAGCAGAGGTTCTGATGATTTGCCACTGGCCACTGTATCACATGCTTCTGAAACCGCGCTGCAATAATCCCCTGGAGACGGCTGCCTTGCACGCTAATCACTGAACGAGAAGATCAGCCAGCAGTGGTAAACACGGTTGCTGACATGATCTGTTTTCTCATGAGTTGTTCCATGAGGATAAAAGTTAAGTTCTTTTCTTGCCATTGGTCAGGAGTCCATCTCAGTCCCTTGCCATGTGGGCATTCTCAACAACAAAGCCAGCCCAAGAAAAAATCAGGACAAAAACGTGGATGTCATTACATCTGAAGCCCAGTCACCAGATACATCTCCTAGACTTTTTCCATCAGATTGATTCAGTGGGGTAGTTAGTCTGCACTCAAAGAGAAGTATTCACACAGGANCCAGCCCAAGAAAAAATCAGGACAAAAACGTGGATGTCATTACATCTGAAGCCCAGTCACCAGATACATCTCCTAGACTTTACTATATTCCATCAGATTGATTCAGTGGGGTAGTTAGTCCGCACTCAAAGAGAAGTATTCACACAGGATATCTGTGGATATCAGGAGGCAGGGATGATTAAGGACCATTTGCTTTTGTGAGAAATATGTTNTTAGAACTGATTTCCTTTAGGATGGACTGGTTGGATCTCCTTGCAGTCCAAGGGACTCTCAGGAGTCTTCTCCAACACACAGCTCAAAAGCATCAGTTCTTCAGCTTTCTTTGTAGTCCAACTCTTACATCCATACATGACCACTGGAGAAACCATAACCTTGACTAGCCTTGTCCTTTGAACAAACTCTCCTCAAATCATTCTGAGTGTGGCCCTGTGTCTCGCCGGTGCCTTGCTGGACATGGCGAGACATCACACAGGGCCATGCAGGTCCTCAGAGGACCTTAACCTTCCTCCCAGGGGAATGGGAGCCTGCTTCTGTGAGCAGACACCTGATGTGACGTAAGGGACCTCCACAAGGGCCACTCCCTGACGAGAGACTCTGGAGGGCAAGGAGGAGGGAGGTGGTGACCAGCTGGCAAGGGACAGTGGCAGAGGGAGGCCACGGGGAGCCCTGAGGGCTGGAAGTCCAGCTCTCGGTGCCTCTGAAGGCTGAGCCAATGGGATTTCTGCAGGATGGAGACGCGAGAAAAAGGAAGACGCTGCTGAGTGCTGTGGCATGAGCGGCCAGAAGGGTGAACTTGCAGGGATAGACACAAGAAAGCGTGTGGGTAGAGTGGGCTCTGTGGGGGAAGGTAGAAGTTTCCGGTTTGAACGTGTGGAGGTTGGGACATCGAATATCCGGGATGGATGTGGGCTTCCTAATACCTCTCTGGTCTCACCACTGGAACTTCACACCCAAGGCTCTGCAGCAGACACACCTGCCTCCTTGCACAGCCTTGCGTTCATCGAGGGGCCCCAGGCGGGTGCCTTCGGGGACATCATTCCCTCTGCCAGAAAGGATTACTTCCAAACGAGTCTTTCTCTCTCTACCTTTGGATAACTGCTGAGATGGCATCTTCTCATCCCAAACTTTCCTTCCCAGACTGTACACAACCACATTCTCTTTTCACATTTGCCTAGTCTCATTTCTGCTGAATTTTCTTACAGTTCTTAGCACTGTCTAATACTCGACAGGCTTTTTACTGGTCTACTGTGCTATTTTCTGTCCTTCCTCTGGGGCAGGGGGTTTCCTTGATTGGTTTGCTTTGTTTGTTTCAGCTTGCTTTCTCTTCATTGTTTTTCTTCATTGCACTATATTCAGTGGTGAGAGTGATGACCAGTCACGCCGTAGACGCTCAAGGACTACTTGTTGAAGAAAGGAACAGACACGGCTGCAGGTTTCTCATTACAGTCACCTGAAAACTTGCACACATGTGAATTTCATCCATAAATACTCCTGGGTGAGTGGCACCTGAGTGTCACCGGAGGCCAGGCACTGTGCATTAAAAAAATAAATTGATGTGGTCTACACCCTCCCAGATTTTGCATTCAGTCTAAACATTTTCAGAGAAAGGGATCCAGTGGGACTGCCTTTAATTTTTTTTACATCCTTTTGATTCACACGAGTTTCATCTGCCTAATAATAATGAATCCATGTGCCTTCAGGAGAGAATGAAGACTTTCTCCAGATGTTCTGTCAGTTTTGGTGGATGTCATATTTTTATCCAGTTTGAGCACTTATTTTCTATTAGTCCTGGGAGCCCTAAGTAGAGGGTCTTAAAATTTACTTAACAGTGGTACCATCTTGTCAGATAAGATCATCAGTGGAATCTGCTTATTCCAAATGGGAAGACGATACACAAGTCTTTCTATTTCATCCCTTGCATTATTTTTGTTGAGGTTTGAAGCTGTCGGTTTTTAAATTTATACTGTCTCTCATCACCGATGTGACTAGAATGCAGTCAGGAATGTACCAAATGTACTTGCCAATCTGGGAAATTAGAAGAACACAATCTGTTTGTGATCATTTTTGTGGGGTTTTGCTTCAGTTAAAAAGGGTGCTGGGAGTATCTGGGGTCCCTGTGGAAGGTGAAAGGGTGTCATCCCCTCCATGAAACACACTTGATGTTGAACAAGTCCCCGGATCACTGTGAGATGGTTACTAACAAGGAAAATATTGATGGAACATTTCCCCAAAAAGCTCCCAGGAAATGAATTGTTTGTAGACATTAAAATGAATTTTTAACCTAAATTCTTTATTATTTAAGTTTGTTTTCTGTCTGTTTTACCATCAAAAGATGAAAGTCTTCTTTGAATTGATGATCATACATTCATTTGCCAGCAAAGTTAGCACCTTCTGTCTCCTCTTGGGTGCTCAAACCCTTTAAAGAAAAAGGGCAACGGAGAAGGCGATTGCCGGCCACACTTGGTGCTGAGTTATCACAGCCCTGGCTGTGCCATCGCATCACACAAAGAAACTGGGTGAGCTTCTAGGAAGTTATTTCCAAAAATAACAGTATTGAAATTTGACCTGCACCTCTTGTTCTCTTGCATTTTTTGTGAGTTAAGTACACCAGCGAGGCAAAGAACTCTAATAATTTTTTTCCTTAATCCCACATATGAAGTAGCTACATTTCTCCCATAAGATTAATGAGGTAAGTTCATGTAAAGGTTATGTATTCAGCTAAAACCTGGCAGGAAAATTGGGAACACATTTAACATGATTTGTCATTAAAAATTACACCCTGTCTGCTTTTTTGATTGTTGGATCCTGATTGTTGAGTTGCTTGCCAAGGAGTAGAGCTCAAGTGCTTTGAGAAAAATTCTAAAAACAAAAAAAGAAAAAGAAAGAAATCTGTTAATCGAATGAGTAGAAACAGGAAAATAAAGATATGACAACTTTAGTAGCTATTTAACACAAAATTGTGAAAACAGGCAAGATATAAAGCTATTGTTGCCACTGAAATCATTATGTGCATGTGTTACGTCACTTCGGTCACGTTCGACTAGGTGACCTTATGGACTGTGGCCCGCCAGCCTCCTCTGTCCACGGGATTCTCCAGGCGAGTACTGGAGTGGGCGGCCATGCCCTCCCCCAGGAATCTCCCCAACCCAGGAATCGAACTCGCGTCTCTTGTCTCCTAAATTGGCAGGCGGGTTCTTTACCACTAGTGCCACCTGGAAAATAGATGATATTTGTAAATAAATAGATTATTGAATCAATAGATAGTGAATTATACAAAGAGCTCTCCAGGAAAATAGCTACGTGGTTGTAAAATTATTGTAATACTCATGAGTCATATTTGTATTTCAAAGGTGAAGGTGAAGTTGCTCAGTCGTGTCCGACTCTTTGTGACCCCGTGGACTGTAACCTACTAGGCTTCTCCGTCCATGGGATTCTCCAGGCAAGAATACTGAAGTGGATTGCCATTTCTTTCTCCAGGGGATCTTCCTGACCCAGGGATCGAACCTGGGNGGGGAAGACTCCAGTGGAGGACTAGGATCAACGCGTGAGGAGGACGAGGCTGTGCACAGAACAGTCAGCTGTTCTTAAGCACGTATTTCTTTCTTCTAAAGTTTTACCTTATTTTACTGAAGTAGAATTGATTGACAATGTTGTATTATTTTCAGGTACATATATGTGAGTGTGAGTATGTGTGTACCCTTTTTCAGATTATTTCCCCTTATAGGTTATTACGGAATGCTGAGTAGAGTTTCCTGTGTGCATGTTAATCCCAACTCCTAACTGATCCTTCCCTCTCCTTTCCCCTTTGATAAGCATCAGTTTGTTTCCTCTGTCTGTGAATCTATTTCTATTTTGGAAATAAGTTCATTTGTATCTTAAAAACATTTAAAAAGAAAAATAAATGAATAAATATGACTTCACCAATCATCAGGATACTATCTTGTTAAACAACAACAATAATAAAAAAATATATACTATCATGTCATGGATTTTCTTTACTACAAACCAAAGCTATTACAGCTCTATTATATTTAGCACCATACCTGGAGAGCATTGGCACCAAATGAATAACTTCTAAATAAATGGATAAATCAGAGTATCCTAACATCAAATTATAAAAGAAAGAAAAAGAAAACCAAAGGTGTATTTTCATAAGTAGCACACAAGCATTCAGGTTTCTTATGGTGTCCAAGGGATGATGAGGAAGACTGAAGAGCTTCCTCACCCATGTAAACTCATATTGTCATCAACCCTGCAGTGAACTCACTGATCCATTTACCCAGACACCCCCAGGACTGACTGCAGGACAGACCAGGATGGAATCTCTTTGGTGAGAATTAACCTAAGGTCCGTCTAGTCAAGGCTTGGTTTTTCCAGTGGTCATGTATAGATGTAAGAGTTGGACTGTGAAGAAAGCTGAGTGCCAAAGAATTGATGTTTTTGAAGTGTGGTGTTGGAGAAGACTCCTGAGAGTCCCTTGGACTTCAAGGAGATCCAACAAGTCCATCCTAAAGAAGATCAGCCCTGGGTGTTCTTTGGAAGGAATGATGCTAAAGCTGAAACTCCAGTACTTTGGCCACCTCATGTGAAGAGTTGACTCATTGGAAAAGACTCTGATGCTGGGAAGGATTGGGGGCCGGAGAAGAAGGGGATGACAGAGGATGAGATGGCTGGATGGCATCACGGACTCAATGGACATGAGTCTGAGTGAACTCCAGGAATTGGTGATGGACAGGGAGGCCTGGTGTGCTGCAATTCATGGGGTCGCAAAGAGTCGGACACGACTGAGCGACTGAACTGAACTGAACTGAACCTAATAATGAAGTGGCTTCATTGCTAAGTCTGAGGACCCAGTCGAACATCTGAGTGTCCCTGTGACCATGTTTTGAGTTCAGGGATATACATGGTGGTGTTGTCAGCAAACAGATGATTTCTAAACTGTGAGCCAGAATGAGATCGTCATGGCGGTGAGTCTATGAGGAGATGAAGCTGTGGTCAGAGGGGGAGAAACAGGAGAGAGACTAAGAGACACTCATCCACATCTAGGCGAGAACAGTGGAGACTGACGCACAGCCCGAAGGCATCCTTCGCCAGGCGGGCAGCCCGGCGTGGGTGGGCACTGGTGCAAGTGCCTGGAGCCTGGCTGCCACTGCAGCCCTCTCAGCCTCTAACCCCCAGGCAAGGTGTTTGCACGTGTGGCACATTTTTCTCATCTCAAAGAAAGTGCTTTACACTGTACTGTACGTTTCATTAGCTTGAGATGAGTTAACTAGAAGAATTCTTTATTAGCTATCAGAAATGATCAAGTTCAAAGGCATAAATCATAGTAGCTTTGAATTCAGTGACATATATTTTGTGGATTTTGGTTATTTTCTGAGTAAATATATCTCAAAAGAGAAGCTAAATCCTCACATGACTAAGCAGCAGATTCTAGAACAACGGCTGAGTTTGGCCAAGATGAGGCAGAATTGGAGGCTGGAGGGGCCCGCCTGGGAAACAAAGGCTCTGGTATCAGGGATGTGGCCCTCGGTCATGAGCGCTCTCCCTGCCTCCTGAACTAGCTGTAATTCAGCCCCACAGAAGGCAGCACACAGCTGAGCTTATGGGTCTGCAGCTCAGATGGCCAACAGGCACAGGAAAAGATGAGAGACGTCACTGACTGTTAGAGAAACCGAAATCAAAGCTGCAAGAGGATGTCGCCCCACACCAGTCAGAATGGCCATCACCACGAAGTCTACAAACACGCGCTGGAGAGGGTGTGGAAAAAAGGAAGCCCTCAGACGCTGCTGGTGCTAATGCAAATTGGTGCACCCGCCAAGGAAAACAGGATGGAGGCTCCTTAAAAGTCTAAAAACAGAATACCATGTGACCCAGTAGCCCCACTCCTGGGCAGATAGCTAGATCAAACCATAATCTGAAAAGATGCATGCACCCCACTGCTCACGGGAGCACTGTTTACAATAGCCAGGACCCGGAAACCACCTAGATGTCCACCAGGAGAGGACAAGGTGAGCAGGTGTGGCACATACATGCATTGGAATACTGCTCAGCCGCCAAAGCACGGAAGCACGCCATTCGCAGCAACACGGATAGACCGAGGGATTATCCCACCGAGTGAAGTGAGCCAGACAAGCATCATATCCTATCACATACGTGGAATCTAAAAAATGATACAAACACCCATATCCCCCCATCCAGTAACCTCACTATCACACCTCCTCTCACTGCGATCCTCCTGCGTCTCTCTTATAAAGACCCTTGTCATTATTCTGTCATCACTGTAAATTTTGAACTTATGCACAAAACAGAAATAGACTCACATATATAGAAAAAACAAAATGAAAAAGCTTATGTTTGCCAAAGGGAAAGGGAGGTAAGGGATAAACTAGGAGTCTAGCATCAACATACGTGTGTGCACGCATGCTTAGTCCGCTCAGTTGTGTCCAACTCGTTGTGACCCCATGGACGGTAGCCCACCAGTCTCCTCTGTCCACGGAATTCTCCAGGCAAGAATACTTGAGTGGATTGCCATTTCCTTCTCCAGGAGATCTTCTCGACTCAAGCGTTGAACCCATGTCTCTTGTATTTCCTGCCTTGGTAGGCAAGTTCTTTAGCACAGAGCCACCAGGGAAGCCCCAGGATCACACAGCTGTATATAAAATAGATCACAAGTACCTAGAGTAAAGACAGGGAACTCTACTCAGTATTTTGTAATAACTTATAAGGGGCAAAGAACCTGAAAAAGAATAGATATGTATAACTGAATCACTTTGCTGATACACAAACATTGTAAATAAACTGTATATCAATTTTTTAAACAAAAAGACTCCAAAATGGGTCTCACTGGGGAAAATCAAGGAGCCTGCAAAACTGAGTTCTATTTGGAGGCTCTGGGGAGAATGTGTCCTTGTGTTTCCCAGCTTCCAGAGACCCTGGGACCCCTTGCTTCATGGCCCCACATCCCCCATCCAGTACCTCATCATCACACCTCCTCTCACTCCGATCCTCCTGCTTCTCTCTTATAAATACCCTTGTCATTATTATGTCATCACTGTAAATTGTATAATATAAACTGTACAACAATTGCATCACTGACTAATTGTGATCAGTCGTAATAGGTGGAAGCAGTGACAGATTTTATTTTCTTTGGCTCCAAAATTACTGTGGATGGTGACTGCAGTCATGAAATTAAAAGATGCTTGATACTTGGAAGGAAAGCTATAATAAACCTAGACAGCATATTAAAAATTGGAGACATCAATTTGTCAACAAAGTTCCATTTAGTCAAAGCTATGGTTTTTCCAGTAGTCATGTACGGATGTGAGAGCTGGACCATAAAGAAGGCTGAGCACTGAAGAATTGATGCTTTCATATTGTGGTACTGGAGAAGACTCTTGAGAGTCCCTTGGACTATAAAGAGATCAAACTAGTCAATGCTAAAGGAAATCAACCATGATATTCATTGAAAGGACTGATGCTGAAGCTGAAGCCCCATTGCTCTGGCCACCTGGTGTGAAGCGCTGACTCACTGGAAAAGACCCTGATGCTGGGAAAGATCAAACACAAAAGGAGAAGAGAGTGGCAGAGGATGAGATGGTTAGACAGCATCACCAATTCAATGGACATGAATCTGAGCAAATTCCAGGAGATAAGGAAGAACTGGGAAGCCCCGCAACCTGCAGTCCATGGGGTCACAAATAGTGGGACACAGCTTAGCAGCTGAACAACAATAGTGACCGGTGACTGCACTGGGATCACACACTCTCATAACAAGCTTACCATCTTAGTATCTGTCACCTCATCTCATCAGCAAAGTCCCTTTTGCTGCATAAGGTTAACATGTCCACAGTATTCTGCCTGTTACAATTCCCTTCAATTATTTTCATCCTCATAATTTTAAGACTAAAATTTGGTTTAGCTTTTGGGATTTTTGGGCTTCACTCATAGCTCAGTTGGTAAAGAATCTGCCTGCAATGCAGGAGACCTCGGTTCGATTCCTGGGTCTGGAAGATCCACTGGAGAAGGGATAGGTTACCCACTCCAGCATACTTGGGCTTCCCTTGTGGCTCAGCTGGTAAATAATCCAGCTGCGATGTGGGATACCTGGGTTGGGAAGACCCCTTGGAGAAGGGGAAGACTACCCACTCCAGTATTCTGGCCTGGAGAATTCCATGGACTATACAGTCCATGGAGTTGCATAGAGTTGAACATGACTGAGCGACTTTCACTACTGGGATCTTTACTCCACAGAAATCAATATCTGGCAATGACTTCTTCAAATATCCAAATAGTTGGAAAATGTACTTCCCAATATAGTGCCATCCGAGCTGTTTCCTGACTCTCCCTGGGACTCCAGGAGCCAGTGCCCAACTGAGGACACACTGTGGGCCCTCTGCTGTGTCCCCAGGAGGAGTCCAGCTGCTCCACCCCTACGTGGCCCTTAAAGTGTTGTGCTAATGTCTGCTGTGCAACAAAGTGAGTCAACTACACACGCATGTGATGTCCATGCCTCCCTCCCACCCCGCCCCATATCCCCTCCTCTAGGTCACCAGAGAGCACCAAGTGAGCTCCTTGTTTTATACAAAAGTGGGAATGTTGGGATTGGCAGGAGGAGGAAGGCAATGTGAACTTGAAGAAGAGCAGCTGAGTTATCCTGGCTCAGAAGGTGAAGTTGGGCAACCACATGGCCCAGAAGACATCAGGAGGAAGGTTTTCATGTCCTGGAGATGGCCAAGTCAGGCATCCAACCAACCAAGGAAACTAGTGAACAGGAGGCTGGAGAAAGTGTCCCCAGAGACAGATGGGGTATGTGCTCGGGGCCCAGCCTTGCCCACCTGCTTGCTGCCCTACTGGCCACATCCCTCAGCCCTACTGCTGGCTTCTCTCTGGGTTCCCGNGCTGAGTTATCCTGGCTCAGAAGGTGAAGTTGGGCAACCACATGGCCCAGAAGACATCAGGAGGAAGGTTTTCATGCCCTGGAGATGGCCAAGTCAGGCATCCAACCAACCAAGGAAACTAGTGAACAGGAGGCTGGAGAAAGGGTCCCCAGAGACAGATGGGGTATGTGCTCGGGGCCCAGCCTTGCCCACCTGCTTGCTGCCCCACTGGCCACATCCCTCAGCCCTACTGCTGGCTTCTCTCTGGGTTCCCGTCTCTCAGGTCGCACCCTGTGAGGGCCCTGCCCCCGGCCTGCTTCTTTTCTGAAGGCCACTGCCTCTCTCAAGGCAGCCTCTCCACCCTCTTCTCTGCCCTGCCCTCCTTCCTGCGGGAGCCATCAACCTTCCTCCTGACCCCGGATGAGGAGCCCCAGCTCCTGGGTGGTCCTTCTCAGATGCTCACACCTTCTGGAAAGAGTCCTTTGAACAGTTCAGTTCAGTGCAGTCGCTCAGTAGTGTCTGACTCTTTGTGACCCCATGACTGCAGCATGCCAGGCCTCCCTGTCCATCACCAACTCCTGGAGTTTACCCAAACTCATGTCCATTGACTCAGGGACGCCATCCAACCATCTCATCCTCTGTCACACCCTTTTCCTCCTACCTTCAATCTTTCCCAGCATCAGGGTCTTTTCCAAGGAGTCAGCTCTGCACATCAGGTGGCCAAAATATTGGAGTTTCAGCTTCAACATCAGTCCTTCCAATGAACATTTAGAACTGATTTCCTTTAGGATGGACTGGTTGGATCTCCTTGCAGTCCAAGGGACTCTCAGGAGTCTTCTCCAACACACAGCTCAAAAGCATCAGTTCTNGTGGCCAAAATATTGGAGTTTCAGCTTCAACATCAGTCCTTCCAATGAACATTTAGAACTGATTTCCTTTAGGATGGACTGGTTGGATCTCCTTGCAGTCCAAGGGACTCTCAGGAGTCTTCTCCAACACACAGTTCAAAAGCATCAGTTCTTCAGCTTTCTTTGTAGTCCAACTCTTACATCCATACATGACCACTGGAGAAACCATAACCTTGACTAGCCTTGTCCTTTAAACAAACTCTCCTTAAATCGTTCTGAGTGTGGCCCTGTGTCTCGCCGGTGCCTTGCTGGACATGGCGAGACATCACACAGGGCCATGCAGGTTCTCAGAGGACCTTAACCTTCCTCCCAGGGGAATGGGAGCCTGCTTCTGTGGGCAGACACCTGATGTGACCTAAGGGACCTCCACAAGGGCCACTCCCTGACGAGAGACTCTGGAGGGCAAGGAGGAGGGAGGTGGTGACCAGCTGGCAAGGGACAGTGGCGGAGGGAGGCCACGGGGAGCCCTGAGGGCTGGTAGTCCAGCTCTCGGTGCCTCTGAAGGCTGAGCCAATGGGATTTCTGCAGGATGGAGACGCAAGAAAAAGGAAGACGCTGCCGAGTGCTGTGGCATGAGCGGCCAGAAGGGTGAACTTGCAGGGATAGACACAAGAAAGCGTGTGGGTAGAGTGGGCTCTGTGGGGGAAGGTAGAAGTTTCCGGTTTGAACGTGTGGAGGTTGGGACATCGAATATCCGGGATGGACGTGGGCTTCCTAATACCTCTCTGGTCTCACCACTGGAACTTCACACCCAAGGCTCTGCAGCAGACACACCTGCCTCCTTGCACAGACTTGCGCTCATCGAGGGGCCCCAGGTGGGTGCCTTTGGGGACATCATTCCCTCTGCCAGAAAGGATTACTTCCAAACGAGTCTTTCTCTCTCTACCTTTGGATAACTGCTGAGATGGCATCTTCTCATCCCAAACTTTCCTTCCCAGACTGTACACAACCACATTCTCTTTTCACATTTGCCTAGTCTCATTTCTGCTGAATTTTCTTACAGTTCTTAGCACTGTCTAATACTCGACAGGCTTTTTACTGGTCTACTGTGCTATTTTCTGTCCTTCCTCTGGGGCAGGGGGTTTCCTTGATTGGTTTGCTTTGTTTGTTTCAGCTTGCTTTTTCTTCATTGTTTTTCTTCATTGCACTATATTCAGTGGTGAGAGTGATGACCAGTCACGCCATAGACGCTCAAGGACTACTTGTTGAAGAAAGGAACAGACACGGCTGCAGGTTTCTCATTACAGTCACCTGAAAACTTGCACACATGTGAATTTCATCCATAAATACTCCTGGGTGAGTGGCACCTGAGTGTCACCGGAGGCCAGGCACTGTGCATTAAAAAAATAAATTGATGTGGTCTACACCCTCCCAGATTTTGCATTCAGTCTAAACATTTTCAGAGAAAGGGATCCAGTGGGACTGCCTTTAATATTTTTTACATCCTTTTGATTCACACGAGTTTCATCTGCCTAATAATAATGAATCCATGTGCCTTCAGGAGAGAATGAAGACTTTCTCCAGATGTTCTGTCAGTTTTGGTGGATGTCATATTTTTATCCAGTTTGAGCACTTATTTTCTATTAGTCCTGGGAGCCCTAAGTAGAGGGTCTTAAAATTTACTTAACAGTGGTACCATCTTGTCAGATAAGATCATCAGTGGAATCTGCTTATTCCAAATGGGAAGACGATACACAAGTCTTTCTATTTCATCCCTTGCATTATTTTTGTTGAGGTTTGAAGCTGTCGGTTTTTAAATTTATACTGTCTCTCATCACCGATGTGACTAGAATGCAGTCAGGAATGTACCAAATGTACTTGCCAATCTGGGAAATTAGAAGAACACAATCTGTTTGTGATCATTTTTGTGGGGTTTTGCTTCAGTTAAAAAGGGTGCTGGGAGTATCTGGGGTCCCTGTGGAAGGTGAAATGGTGTCATCCACTCCATGAAACACACTTGACTTTGAACAAGTCCCAGGATCACTGTGAGATGGTTACTAACAAGGAAAATATTGATGGAACATTTCCCCAAAAAGCTCCCAGGAAATGAATTGTTTGTAGACATTAAAATGAATTTTTAACCTAAATTCTTTATTATTTAAGTTTGTTTTCTGTCTGTTTTACCATCAAAAGATGAAAGTCTTCTTTGAATTGATGATCATACATTCATTTGCCAGCAAAGTTAGCACCTTCTGTCTCCTCTTGGGTGCTCAAACCCTTTAAAGAAAAAGGGCAACGGAGAAGGCGATTGCCGGCCACACTTGGGGCTGAGTTATCACAGCCCTGGCTGTGCCATCGCATCACACAAAGAAACTGGGTGAGCTTCTAGGAAGTTATTTCCAAAAATAACAATATTGAAATTTGACCTGCACCTCTTGTTCTCTTGCATTTTTTGTGAGTTAAGTACACCAGCGTGGCAAAGAACTCTAATAATTTTTTTCCTTAATCCCACATATGAAGTAGCTACATTTCTCCCATAAGATTAATGAGGTAAGTTCATGTGAAGGTTATGTATTCAGCTAAAACCTGGCAGGAAAATTGGGAACACATTTAACATGATTTGTCATTAAAAATTACACCCTGTCTGCTTTTTTGATTGTTGGATCCTGATTGTTGAGTTGCTTGCCAAGGAGTAGAGCTCAAGTGCTTTGAGAAAAATTCNCAGGAAAATTGGGAACACATTTAACATGATTTGTCATTAAAAATTACACCCTGTCTGCTTTTTTGATTGTTGGATCCTGATTGTTGAGTTGCTTGCCAAGGAGTAGAGCTCAAGCGCTTTGAGAAAAATTCTAAAAACAAAAAAAGAAAAAGAAAGAAATCTGTTAATCGAATGAGTAGAAACAGGAAAATAAAGATATGACAACTTTAGCAGCTATTTAACACAAAACGGTGAAAACAGGCAGGATATAAAGCTATTATTGCTGCTGAAATGATTATGTGCACGTGTTACGTCACTTCGGTCACGTTCGACTAGGTGACCTTATGGACTGCGGCCCGCCAGCCTCCTCTGTCCACGGGATTCTCCAGGCAAGAGTACTGCAGTGGGCGGCCATGCCCTCCTNTGAAATCATTATGTGCATGTGTTACGTCACTTCGGTCACGTTCGACTAGGTGACCTTATGGACTGTGGCCCGCCAGCCTCCTCTGTCCACGGGATTCTCCAGGCGAGTACTGGAGTGGGCGGCCATGCCCTCCCCCAGGAATCTCCCCAACCCAGGAATCGAACTCGCGTCTCTTGTCTCCTAAATTGGCAGGCGGGTTCTTTACCACTAGTGCCACCTGGAAAATAGATGATATTTGTAAATAAATAGATTATTGAATCAATAGATAGTGAATTATACAAAGAGCTCTCCAGGAAAATAGCTACGTGGTTGTAAAATTATTGTAATACTCATGAGTCATATTTGTATTTCAAAGGTGAAGGTGAAGTTGCTCAGTCGTGTCCGACTCTTTGTGACCCCGTGGACTGTAACCTACTAGGCTTCTCCGTCCANCCATAAGGGTAGTTTAAGTCATCTAATACCTTTTTGCATGCTCCATTAACCCCACACTCTCTAAAGTGATACCACCTCCCATTACCTACTGGGGAACATGATTCTGCCAAGTTCATTAGATGAAGTCTATTTACTGAAATTAACATGTGTGGGAATAACTTAGTGCCTAGAAATTTTTTTAAAAATCACAAAGGAATTAACTGCAGATGAAAATGTCCAATTTGACTATCTATATGTCTTTCCCCTTAGGCTACCATGGGTTAGCATTTGGATACTCTAGAAAGCAAAGTCAAATATACTCTGTCCCTTTTTAAGAGACAGAAAAGAGCCAAAAAGAATAAAGTAATCGAAATATAGGTCGAGCATTAGTGTATGAGAGCTCAGGCCACATTGTATATGTGATCCTAATAGAAAGCCCTTTGAATTTCCACCATTTATAAACTGGATTTGACGAAATGATTGTTGTCAAATTTTTTCAGGTGAAATGTCTTCTAAGAAACTAACTCTTACAGATGTTTTGAGATATAGACCTTATAATTTGATTTTTTTTTCCCTTGAAAGGAAAGCTGTGACTGACTTAGACAGCATATTAAAAATCAGACATCACTTTGTCCATAAAGGTCCATATAGTTAACGCTGTAGTGTTTCCAGGAGTCAGACAGTCATGGGTGTGAGAGTTGGACCATAAAGAGGAGTGAGCAGTGAAGAGTCTACGTTTTTGATTATGGTGCTGGAGAAGACTCTTGAGAGTCCCTGGACTGCAAGAAGACCAAACCAGTAAATCCGACAGGAAATCAACACTGAATATTTACTGGAAGGACCGACACTGAAGTTGAAGCTCCATCACTTTGGCCACCTGATATGAAGAGGCGACTCATTGGAAAAGACCCTGATTCTGGGCAATATTAAAGGCAAAAGGATAGGAGGGCAGCAGAGGACTAAATGATTAGATAACATCACTGTCTCAATGGACACGAGTTTGAGTAAACTCCAGGAAATAGTGAAAGACAGGGAAGCCTGGAATGCTGCAGTCCATGGGGTCACAAAGAGTCAGGTACGAATTAGCGACTGAACAGCATCAGTAACAAGGGTTTATCTAGCAGTGAATTAAAGCATTCCATTATTTCAGAGGGATGTAATTTTGAATAATGTTAGAATATTCCTTAGTTATGAATCCAAGAGACCTTTCCAACTATGTTTGAGTAATGCTCATTTTTAAAGTCTGAACTGCTGATTTAGACACAGAAAGACAATGGAGCAAACATTTGTTTCAACTAAATGTTTAGGCTGCATGTTAGAAAATAGTCTCTGTTCAATGCTGGGAATTTATTGACACTTACTTATTTCTTGTAACAGATGAACTCGGCTATGAAGTTATATATAAATAGATGCTGTCTGAAGTTTTCAAACTCTAAATACTCTTCATAAGGACATTATTATTTTTCTTTCAAGCTTAGAGTATAAAACAGCCTCTTTTCTATATAGTGAATGCACCCTTTTTCAAATGTTTCCATTGAATTAACAAACGTACGCATTCTAGCATAATAAATACCTCCTTCAGAACTTGATTTCAAAAGTATATCTAAGTAACTTAAAATCTGTATGTATTATCTTGAATAGAGACACAGAGGATTAGCATTCAAAAATTTCACAATATGCTCTGCTCCGTGGTGTATCCATAACTTACAGTGGGCCTTTTATTAGACATCATCCTTCCAGGCGCAGACACGAATCCTGACTTAAAACAGAGGGCGGATCGTCCTGGTAAGAAGCTGCCTGTGTAGACTCCATCCTGAACGTAAGCCAGCAGTGTGGCTCTCTTCACGGATTTTCTTAATCAGTTCATCTCCATTCAGGAATGTAAAAGGACTTTAAAGCAGCTTTACTTGGACTGCAAAACTGGGCAAGAAAAGATTATAGCGAATCTTCTCAGTGATTCTATTTCAGTTGATTTTTTTTTTAATGGTATGGGTGAAGGTGAAGAGAAAACTTCGCATTACACTTAACAAGTTTTCAAATTTGACTGAATATTACTTTTTGTCTTTGCCCCAAATGCAGTTAGAACAAGCCAACAAAGACGTTTTCCTTAATCTTTGAAAATTATAAAGGCACAGAGGAAAGCCTATTTGTCAGAGCGTCATCATTGCAGTTCCTGGGGGAGGAGAGCTAATTTTAATAAAGCCCAACTCTAGTGGAGTCAAGTCTTCTGGAATGGTGTGTGAGGAGCTCTTCAAATCCTCTGCCACAAATCCAATGATCATATTGGACAAAACTGTCAGAAATCATCATTTTAGAACTCTGGAGGCAGGCAAATCTATAACATTCCAGCTGGGACCAGCTCACCTGAGTAAAAACTGTTGCATCATCACCCACTGCTGCTGAGACGCTTCAGTCATGTCCGACTCTGTGTGACCCCATAGACGGCAGCCCACCAGGCTCCACAGTCCCTGGGATTCTCCAGGCAAGAACACTGGAGTGGGTTGCCATTTCCTTCTCCAATGCATGAAAGTGAAAAGTGAAAGTGAAGTCGCTCAGTGGTGTCCGACTCTTAGCGACCCCATGGACTGCAGCCCACCAGGCTCCTCCGTCCATGGGATTTTCCAGGCAAGAGTACTGGAGCAGGGTGCCATTGCCTTCTCCCGTCATCACCCGAAGGAATATTACAATGGCAACTCTGATGAATGACTAAGGCTGAGTGTAGACACTCAAGGAAATGGGAAACTCCTGGGGGCTTCAATCTTAGAGGGACTCCCTTCATGAGGTTTAACAAAAGCAATCCCACCAGGTACTCATGGTGATCCCACTGAAATTCTTGAGACCCTGGCAGTGGAGTGGAGAAGGGGAGAGCAGTCATCTTAGAAATGCACATAGAGTTCATTCTCCATGACAAAGAACCGCTTCCTAGGGAAGATGACTTAACCAGACTTATTTCATAAGAGATAAGTGAGTTCTTGCCATACCACTCTTTAATCCTCTCCCTTATTTTTTTTTTAAATTTTTACTTTATTCTATGTTACAACACTGTATTGGTTTTGCCACACATTGACATGAATCAGCCACAGGTGTACACGAGCTCTCTCTTCTAATCACAGTGGGAGAAAATGTAGTCAACAGAGGCCAGGATCAAGAAGAACACTTGAGAACATTGCGGCTAGGAAGCGGAGTAAGAAGCGTAGGGGAACGTCTCTACCAGTCGAGAAGCGCGGGTGAAGATCACAGATGCCCAGGCGGCTGTGACACAGATCTAAACATAAGCCTATAGAATTCTCCCCTCCCCAATTTTTCACTCCATTAACAGGGCTCCAGTATAATGAGAGAGCATCACAGATCAAAGAACTGCAGCTTTCAGACTCCAAGAGGAGTTAGGGAAAGCCTGAGAAAAAGAAAAAAATGAGAACTCTACGGTACACTGAAGCCTCTGCCACCTAAAGCCACAGCCAGCATCTAACACAGCCCAGCTCCTGGTCAGATTATCACACTCTCACACTCAAAGTCTAGTTCAATTAAGTTCAGTCCAGTTCAGTCGCTCAGTCGTGTCTGACTCTGTGCGACCCCATGAATCGCAGCAGGCCAGGCCTCCCTGTCCATCACCATCTCCCGGAGTTCACTCAGACTCATTGAGTCCGAGATGCCATCCGGCCATCTCATCCTCGGTCGTCCCCTTCTCCTCCTGCCCCCAATCCCTCCCAGCATCAGAGTCTTTTCCAATGAGTCAACTCTTCGCATGAGGTGGCCAAAGTACTGGAGTTTCAGCTTTAGCATCATTCCTTCCAAAGAAATCCCGGGGCTGATCTCCTTCAGAATGGACTGGTTGGATCTTCTTGCAGTCCAAGGGACTCTCAAGAGTTCTCCAACACCACAGTTCAAAAGCATCAATTCTTCAGTGCTCAGCCTTCTTCACAGTCCACCTCTCACATCCATATCTGACCACAGGAAAAACCATAGCCTTGACTAAGACGGACCTTAGTCCGCAAAGCAATGTCTCTGCTTTTGAATATGCTATCTAGGCTGGTCATAACTTTTCTTCCAAGGTCTATTTAGTCAGTTCCTGTACCTGATACAGTATGCTTGCACTGTGCTTAGTCGCTCAGCCATGTCTGACTCTTTGCAATCCCATGGACTATAGATCTTCAGGCCCCTCTGTCCATGGGGATTCTCCAGGCAAGAATACTAGAATGAGACAGGATGCTTGGCTTTCAACAACAAAAAAATTATGAGGCATGTCAATAAGCAAAAAGAAAACAGAGTCTGAGGAAAGAAAGCCATCGTAAGAACTGGACTCAGATATGCCACAGTCATCAGAGTATTCAGACAAAGAATTTTAAAAGACTACAGCTAATGTGTTGAGGGCTTTAATGGAAAAGTTAGGCACTATGCAAGAGTAGATAGGCAGTGTAAACAGATGAGATGACCTAAGCATGATCAAGAAGAAATGCTGGAAATCAGAAGAACTGTAATAGAAAGAGAGAATGACTCAGATTGGATATAATTAAGATGTGAAATAATAAATTTGAAGATATATCAATAGAAGCTTGACAAATTGAAGAGCGAAGAAATAAAGAGTGAAAACACACACACACTCATAACATTGAGGAATCGGGGGGTTTCCAGATGCATAGCCGGAGTGTAATTGAGACACCATATGAGAAAAAGAGAATGAGGTGAAAGGAACATTTGGGGCAATAATGCATTACTTTCTAATATTAATGACAGACACCAAATCACAGACAAAGGAACCTCAGGGAACATCAAGTAGGATAAGTACCATAAAATTATGCTTGCTGCTGCTGCTGCTGCTAAGCCGCTTCAGTTGTGTCCAACTCTGTGCTACCCTAGAGATGGCAGCCCACCAGGCCCCCCCGTCCCTGGGATTCTCCAGGCAAGAACACTGGGAGTGGGTTGCCATTTCCTTCTCCAATGCATGAATGTGAAAAGTCAATTGTGTCTGACTCCTAGTGACCCCATGGACTGCAACCTACCAGGCTCCTCCATCCATGATTAGGCACATCTAATTAAAACTGCAAAACTATGGACAGAGACAGAATCTTAAAAGGAACATAAATGGGGAATATATCTTACCTAGAGAGGAACAAGAATATGAATTACAGCAGCTGTGTTATTAGGGACTATATAAGCAAGAAGAGAGTAAAGTGAAACTGCAGCATTACGGATAAGTAAAATGCAGAAAGAATAACTGTTTTCAGTAAATCTTGTTGGAAGACTTGAGCAACTTGATGCAAATATATATCACACAGACTTAAACATCAATCACGTACCTTTCACAAAAGTTAACTCAACATGGATCACAGACCTGACTATAAAATGGAGAATTATAAAATTTCTGCAGTACATAGGAAAATATCTAGGTGACCTTGGGTTTTGTGATGAGTTTTTAGTGCTAATGGCAAAAGTACTACCCAGGAAACAAACAAAAAAAGACTAGATTTCATCAAATCAAAACTTTCTGCTTTGCTATACACTGCTAGGAGAATGACAAACCACAGACTGGGAAAAAACATTTGTGAAACACATATTTGTAAAGGATTTGTATCCAGTATATAAAAAGGATTTCTACCAAATATATAAAAAGACCTATTAAACTCAATAATAGGTAATAATAAATGACACAATTAAAAAGTGAGCAAAAGATACAAACAGACACTTCGGCCAAGAAGATATACTAACTACAAATAAGTATTTGAGAAGATTCTCAGCCACTCAGTTGTGTCTGACTTTGCAACCCTATAGAATATAGGCCACTGACCTTCCTGTCCATGGGATTTTCCAGTCAAGAACATTGGAGTGAGTTGCCATTTCCTCCTCCAGGAGATCTTCCTGATCCAAGGATCGAACCAACATCTCTCCTGAGTCTCCTGCATTGGCAGATGGATTCTTTAACACTGAGCCACCTGGGAAAACCATCACTTATCCTTCAGTTCAGTTCAGTTGCTCAGTCGTGTCTGAGNCAAAACTGGGCAAGAAAAGATTATAGCGAATCTTCTCAGTGATTCTATTTCAGTTGATTTTTTTTTTAATGGTATGGGTGAAGGTGAAGAGAAAACTTCGCATTACACTTAACAAGTTTTCAAATTTGACTGAATATTACTTTTTGTCTTTGCCCCAAATGCAGTTAGAACAAGCCAACAAAGACGTTTTCCTTAATCTTTGAAAATTATAAAGGCACAGAGGAAAGCCTATTTGTCAGAGCGTCATCATTGCAGTTCCTGGGGGAGGAGAGCTAATTTTAATAAAGCCCAACTCTAGTGGAGTCAAGTCTTCTGGAATGGTGTGTGAGGAGCTCTTCAAATCCTCTGCCACAAATCCAATGATCATATTGGACAAAACTGTCAGAAATCATCATTTTAGAACTCTGGAGGCAGGCAAATCTATAACATTCCAGCTGGGACCAGCTCACCTGAGTAAAAACTGTTGCATCATCACCCACTGCTGCTGAGACGCTTCAGTCATGTCCGACTCTGTGTGACCCCATAGACGGCAGCCCACCAGGCTCCACAGTCCCTGGGATTCTCCAGGCAAGAACACTGGAGTGGGTTGCCATTTCCTTCTCCAATGCATGAAAGTGAAAAGTGAAAGTGAAGTCGCTCAGTGGTGTCCGACTCTTAGCGACCCCATGGACTGCAGCCCACCAGGCTCCTCCGTCCATGGGATTTTCCAGGCAAGAGTACTGGAGCAGGGTGCCATTGCCTTCTCCCGTCATCACCCGAAGGAATATTACAATGGCAACTCTGATGAATGACTAAGGCTGAGTGTAGACACTCAAGGAAATGGGAAACTCCTGGGGGCTTCAATCTTAGAGGGACTCCCTTCATGAGGTTTAACAAAAGCAATCCCACCAGGTACTCATGGTGATCCCACTGAAATTCTTGAGACCCTGGCAGTGGAGTGGAGAAGGGGAGAGCAGTCATCTTAGAAATGCACATAGAGTTCATTCTCCATGACAAAGAACCGCTTCCTAGGGAAGATGACTTAACCAGACTTATTTCATAAGAGATAAGTGAGTTCTTGCCATACCACTCTTTAATCCTCTCCCTTATTTTTTTTTTAAATTTTTACTTTATTCTATGTTACAACACTGTATTGGTTTTGCCACACATTGACATGAATCAGCCACAGGTGTACACGAGCTCTCTCTTCTAATCACAGTGGGAGAAAATGTAGTCAACAGAGGCCAGGATCAAGAAGAACACTTGAGAACATTGCGGCTAGGAAGCGGAGTAAGAAGCGTAGGGGAACGTCTCTACCAGTCGAGAAGCGCGGGTGAAGATCACAGATGCCCAGGCGGCTGTGACACAGATCTAAACATAAGCCTATAGAATTCTCCCCTCCCCAATTTTTCACTCCATTAACAGGGCTCCAGTATAATGAGAGAGCATCACAGATCAAAGAACTGCAGCTTTCAGACTCCAAGAGGAGTTAGGGAAAGCCTGAGAAAAAGAAAAAAATGAGAACTCTACGGTACACTGAAGCCTCTGCCACCTAAAGCCACAGCCAGCATCTAACACAGCCCAGCTCCTGGTCAGATTATCACACTCTCACACTCAAAGTCTAGTTCAATTAAGTTCAGTCCAGTTCAGTCGCTCAGTCGTGTCTGACTCTGTGCGACCCCATGAATCGCAGCAGGCCAGGCCTCCCTGTCCATCACCATCTCCCGGAGTTCACTCAGACTCATCGAGTCCGAGATGCCATCCGGCCATCTCATCCTCGGTCGTCCCCTTCTCCTCCTGCCCCCAATCCCTCCCAGCATCAGAGTCTTTTCCAATGAGTCAACTCTTCGCATGAGGTGGCCAAAGTACTGGAGTTTCAGCTTTAGCATCATTCCTTCCAAAGAAATCCCGGGGCTGATCTCCTTCAGAATGGACTGGTTGGATCTTCTTGCAGTCCAAGGGACTCTCAAGAGTTCTCCAACACCACAGTTCAAAAGCATCAATTCTTCAGTGCTCAGCCTTCTTCACAGTCCACCTCTCACATCCATATCTGACCACAGGAAAAACCATAGCCTTGACTAAGACGGACCTTAGTCCGCAAAGCAATGTCTCTGCTTTTGAATATGCTATCTAGGCTGGTCATAACTTTTCTTCCAAGGTCTATTTAGTCAGTTCCTGTACCTGATACAGTATGCTTGCACTGTGCTTAGTCGCTCAGCCATGTCTGACTCTTTGCAATCCCATGGACTATAGATCTTCAGGCCCCTCTGTCCATGGGGATTCTCCAGGCAAGAATACTAGAATGAGACAGGATGCTTGGCTTTCAACAACAAAAAAATTATGAGGCATGTCAATAAGCAAAAAGAAAACAGAGTCTGAGGAAAGAAAGCCATCGTAAGAACTGGACTCAGATATGCCACAGTCATCAGAGTATTCAGACAAAGAATTTTAAAAGACTACAGCTAATGTGTTGAGGGCTTTAATGGAAAAGTTAGGCACTATGCAAGAGTAGATAGGCAGTGTAAACAGATGAGATGACCTAAGCATGATCAAGAAGAAATGCTGGAAATCAGAAGAACTGTAATAGAAAGAGAGAATGACTCAGATTGGATATAATTAAGATGTGAAATAATAAATTTGAAGATATATCAATAGAAGCTTGACAAATTGAAGAGCGAAGAAATAAAGAGTGAAAACACACACACACTCATAACATTGAGGAATCGGGGGGTTTCCAGATGCATAGCCGGAGTGTAATTGAGACACCATATGAGAAAAAGAGAATGAGGTGAAAGGAACATTTGGGGCAATAATGCATTACTTTCTAATATTAATGACAGACACCAAATCACAGACAAAGGAACCTCAGGGAACATCAAGTAGGATAAGTACCATAAAATTATGCTTGCTGCTGCTGCTGCTGCTAAGCCGCTTCAGTTGTGTCCAACTCTGTGCTACCCTAGAGATGGCAGCCCACCAGGCCCCCCCGTCCCTGGGATTCTCCAGGCAAGAACACTGGGAGTGGGTTGCCATTTCCTTCTCCAATGCATGAATGTGAAAAGTCAATTGTGTCTGACTCCTAGTGACCCCATGGACTGCAACCTACCAGGCTCCTCCATCCATGATTAGGCACATCTAATTAAAACTGCAAAACTATGGACAGAGACAGAATCTTAAAAGGAACATAAATGGGGAATATATCTTACCTAGAGAGGAACAAGAATATGAATTACAGCAGCTGTGTTATTAGGGACTATATAAGCAAGAAGAGAGTAAAGTGAAACTGCAGCATTACGGATAAGTAAAATGCAGAAAGAATAACTGTTTTCAGTCAATCTTGTTGGAAGACTTGAGCAACTTGATGCAAATATATATCACACAGACTTAAACATCAATCACGTACCTTTCACAAAAGTTAACTCAACATGGATCACAGACCTGACTATAAAATGGAGAATTATAAAATTTCTGCAGTACATAGGAAAATATCTAGGTGACCTTGGGTTTTGTGATGAGTTTTTAGTGCTAATGGCAAAAGTACTACCCAGGAAACAAACAAAAACAGACTAGATTTCATCAAATCAAAACTTTCTGCTTTGCTATACATTGCTAGGAGAATGACAAACCACAGACTGGGAAAAAATATTTGTGAAACACATATTTGTAAAGGATTTGTATCCAGTATATAAAAAGGATTTCTACCAAATATATAAAAAGACCTATTAAACTCAATAATAGGTAATAATAAATGACACAATTAAAAAGTGAGCAAAAGATACAAACAGACACTTCGGCCAAGAAGATATACTAACTACAAATAAGTATTTGAGAAGATTCTCAGCCACTCAGTTGTGTCTGACTTTGCAACCCTATAGAATATAGGCCACTGACCTTCCTGTCCATGGGATTTTCCAGTCAAGAACATTGGAGTGAGTTGCCATTTCCTCCTCCAGGAGATCTTCCTGATCCAAGGATCGAACCAACATCTCTCCTGAGTCTCCTGCATTGGCAGATGGATTCTTTAACACTGAGTCACCTGGGAAAACCATCACTTATCCTTCAGTTCAGTTCAGTTGCTCAGTCGTGTCTGAGTCTTTGCGACCCCATGAATCGCAGCACACCAGGCCTCCCTGTCCATCACCAACTCC
>SJYW01024861.1:417440-430937 GCA_006410735.1 Raphicerus campestris | reverse complement strand
GAAGGCTTTCTTATCTCTTCTTGCTATTCTTTGGAACTCTGCATTCAGATGCTTATATCTTTCCTTTCTCCTTGGCTTTTCGCCTCTCTTTTTCACAGCTATTTGTAAGGCCTCCCCAGACAGCCATTTTGCTTTTTTGCATTTCTTTTCCATGGGGATGGTCTTGATCCTTGTCTCCTGTGCAATGTCAGGAACCTCATTTCATAGTTCATCAGGCACTCTATCTATCAGATCTAGGCCCTTAAATCTATTTCTCACTTCCACTGTGTAATCATAAGTGGCATACAAATTAAAGCAACAATTGAATATCTCCACATATCTTACTAAAATGATTATATTTTTAATGAAATAATATAGGAATAATTGCTTATGTAAGCTCTCATTCATTGATGTAGGAATGCCAAATGGTATGGCCCACTTTGGAAGATGATTTTATAGTTTCTTACAAAAGTAGAGACTTTTACCATGAGGTCTAGAAATTTGGCTCCTGGATATTCATTCAACTGATTTAAAAAATTATGTCCACACAAAGCCTTGCCATATATGTCTATAGCAGCTTTACTCATAAACATCCAAAACTGTAAACAACCAAAATATCCCTCAAACTGAATGAATAATCAGATTGTGGCATATTCATGCAATAAATATTATTTATCACTCCAAAGAAATAAGCTATCAACTAATAAAAAGATATTGATGAATCTTAAATGCATATTGCTGAATGAAAGAAGCCAGTATATTAAGGCTACATATATAATATGATTTCCTTTATATACTGGAAAATGTCAAACTTTCTATAGAGATAACAGAGAAAATGCCATTTTCCTGGAGTCCACAGAAAAGGAGGACAGTGCAATAGGTGAGCCACAGGGTCACTGTTTTTCATGGTGTGAAACTCCTTGGTACAAGTTTTAACGGTTTATCCATGACATTGACAAATCCCACATAACTTGGCAGCAAATAGTGAATCATACTTCCTGAAAATTAAAAACTCATTCAGGATATCAAGGCATCACAGCATGTGATTTGACAAAGCAATATAAGTGTGTTAAAACGTGTGACACAAACTCACCAAAGGAGGTGAACAAAACAGTGATGACAAGTGTTCACATGCTGGTTATTACATCTATACGCTCACCATTTAAACACCCGGATAATTCATTACATCTTGTAGTTTCATCCAGACATTTGTTGATGAGTAGACAGGGAAGAAATTAAGATTACAGCATCGTACGATTTACAAATAATGACAGAAAATGGTGAGTAACCTGGGAAGTATATGAAGTCCCTAAGACTAAAGGCAAAAAGAGCGGCTTACCTGCACTTTACCCCAATGCATGGGGTCTTTCTCTTCTTCCCGAGCACAGGGCTGTGGGTTAACCTTTTTGTTAGTGCTCTTCCTGTGTACTGGGGTGGAAGAAGTAGGTGCGGATGGCAGATGGTGGTCGCCAGGTTTCCCTATATTGGGGCAGGAGGTTGTGACAAGAAAAGGGAGGAGGCTATTTAATAGAATGACCCATTTGGGAAATGTTTAAATTTGGACATAAACATGAATGCTTGTTCAGCTTCATACAGGTACAGATGGCTACATATAGAAATCTTAGATGCAGGCACATACATGGGTTAGTAAACACATATATGTCTGCTTACTGTGTCTAGCAGAAAGGGCCTAGAAACAACGGGACCCCAGTAGCAGCAAACACAGCTCACTCCCAATTCTTGGATTCTATTAAATATCAACATTCTCTAATTAAAAACGCAAAACTAGAACTCTTAGAAGTAATGTCTGATTTAAGGACTGGGCCAGAAAATGAGATGGGGGAGACGGAGGAAAGAGACTGAAGCATCTTATTGCGCCAGAAAGTGAGACTGTGCTCCTAACCGAGCAAAATCAAGCCTACAGCAGTTTTGGAAGTATGTCCAAAAAACACGAGAGCCAACTGAGAGCGCTCCCAACGGCCAAAGCGGAAGTAGTTCAAGCAATGAAAGATAATGTAGTTGAAACACAACCCAATATATAAAATGAATGTCCGTGAGTCGTGTCTTAGCTTGAGTCACTGTAATGGAATACCATAGGCTAGGCGGCTTCAACAAATAGATGTTGAGTTGCTTACTGTTTTGGAGGCCAGAAGTCTAAGCTCAGAGTGCAAAGATGGTTGGGCTCAGGAAAGTGTCATCCTCCTGGTTATAGATGGCCATCTTCTTGTTCTATCATCACCTCATAGAGAGAGAGGAGAAGCAGGCTTTCCTGTCTTTAGTCAGAGCACCAGTCCTGTGCATGGAAGCCCCACACTCCTGGGCTCCTCTAGTCACCTTCCAAGCCCCCACCTGCCATGACCACCACAATGGAGGGCAGCACGTCCATTTGGGAAGGACACATTCAGTCCAAAGCAAGTTGACACTGATGATATAGATGCTTCAATAGACAGATATATGCGGGAAGAGAGACAAGAAACCTTTGCAGAAGAATCTCAAAGAATCCATGTGGATACTTTGCCTCAAGCTGGTGGATCTTGACTCCCATTACTTAAGTGTGGGCCATGCATTGCTAATTGCTTTCTAAGAGTGTGGTACAGAGAGGAGAAAAAAGTGATTTTGCAGCAGAGAAACCTGACAAATATTACTTAAACCAAATGACTAACACCAGTAGTGACCGGTTGTGTTGGCAGTATGACCTTTGACAAGCTGTAAGAATGGTCCTTGACTTTGTGACCTTCCTCCCAAAACACATGACCTCAGCCTAATCATGAGTGAAACATCAGACAAAAACCAGCTGGCGGAGCTTCTACAAAATGNCGGTTGTGTTGGCAGTATGACCTTTGACAAGCTGTAAGAATGGTCCTTGACTTTGTGACCTTCCTCCCAAAACACATGACCTCAGCCTAATCATGAGTGAAACATCAGACAAAAACCAGCTGGCGGAGCTTCTACAAAATGCTTGACCTGTACTCTTCAAAGGTGCCGTCAGAAACAAGGGAGCCTGAGGAACAGACATAGTCCCGAGGAGCTCGAGGAGGCACCGTGACTACAGGCGATGCGGGATCCTCAGTGAGATCCTGGAGCAGGAACCTTTCCGATGTCTGTGGCTGAGTTAGATAAGATGAGCGGATGCCCTGCAAGCGAGCAGGGGGCAGGTTTCAGGGTGGGTGGACTGGGCTTTGGGAAAATGAAAGTAACCCTGTGTTAAATGAATTGAGTTCAGTTTGCATTTTATTTTAAAAATGCTCACATGTCTATTTGCTACTATAGGGCCCTTTATTTATCACAAGTTGTGTTCCCTTTTTGTCCTTATCTTTGTTATGAAACCTGCAATCCTGGACATCCTGGCTTTGCTCTTACATAGTGTGAATAATTGATAAGTTGTCAAGTCAAAGGAGCCTGTCTTTATGTTTTGACCTTTTAACTCTACCCCTGGTTCCTTGCTGACTAAAGATAAAGGGGGAAAGTTTGAGTAAACGTGAAAGGGTATTTAAATAGCCTCTTTCAGATCTCACACAGCCACAGTTTCATTGTCCTGCCAATAGCAGGGCGATTGCTCTGCTTCCCCACAGACTCAAATACCAAGAGCTCCATTCAGAGACTGAGGGCAAGTCATGCTGCCAATGCCGCTCAGTTATTTATCATTCATTACGTGTTAGAGCTGCAGTTTCTATTTTCATCAAATCAATTTTAGTAAAAGATGTAGTTCTATGAGGACTTCCCTGGTGGCTCAGCTGGTAAAGAATCTGCCTGCAATGCGGGAGACCTGGGTTCGATCCCGGGGTTGGGAAGATCCTTTGGAGAAGGAAAAGGCAGCCCACTCCAGTATTCTTGCCTGGGGAAATCCAAGGGACAGAGGGGCCTGGTGGACTGCCGTTTATGGGGTCACACAGAGTCAGACACGACTGAAGCGACTTAGCAGCAGCAACAGCTTGGAGAAGGAAAAGGCTACGGACTCCAGTATTCTGGCCAGGAGAATTCCATGGACTCTCTAGCCCATGGGGTCTCAAAGAGTTGGACAGGACTGAGCGACTTTGACTTTGTGGTAATATGAAGATCTATGTCAAGTCCTTACTGTGTGTTGGGCTCTGTGCTAGAACCAGGGAGTTTAGAGAAGACGATTAGTCTTCTTTAAAGGAGTCAGCGCAGATGCATTACAGATTCAACCCAGCAGATGTGTAACTGAGCAAAGCTGGGCATTTGGCCCTTGGTGAAGGGGAGCAGGCAGTGAGGGAAAGGCAGGTGAGGGCCACAGTGACAGGTGGGACTCAGGGCACAGGAGTGTTCGGAACTTGGTCCTGCTGCCACCACTGTCAGAAGCTGGAAGGCTGCAAACTGTGACCTCATCAGAGTTTTACTTTACGATAGATCTCTGATGGCGGAGTGAAGAATGGGATATGCTTGCTCCGGCTGCAGTTGGCAGAGGAGATGAGAAGCAAGGTAATTGGTTAAAAGATCACTTCTGTTGGCCAAGAACATGGTGAAGATTTGCCCTAAGATACAGGGTAGAGGAAGCACAGACATCTTAGGTGCTGATGAGATATTATCAGCGGTTCTTGGTTCTAGGGGGAAGTGTTGAAATTAAAGATGAGGGTGTGAATCCCAAGTGAGGGAGATGAGGATGGTGCTAGGGGGATGGTGATGTAAACCACCATTAAGAGGAGGGCCACACGGGCCTCTGTGAGGAGGAAGGTGAGTTCAGCTCAGCTCTTAGTTGAACCAAGATGAGTCTGTATGACCAGTGATGGAGGAAATGTGATTGCATGCTTCTGTTACATGTAAACCTATGGAACAGTTTGTAGTTAATAAAATTTGAGGAAAATGCAAGATAGCGTTTAAGTGAAAACTTAACCATTCAACAGAAACTGCGTGGCGGAGAATACAGTGAGAAACCCGGGAAGCATCATGATGTCTACGGACGTCAGCCTGGGCGCATTTGCTCTGGGGCTCAGATCCGCACTATGACACCCCAAAACAGAAACTCAGCACTGTGCATGTGGTTTATTGGGCACAACTGTATTTTAAGGAAATCTTTAAATATGCATACATATCTTGGCTTAGACATTAAGTAATCTTCCTGCAATGCAAGAGATCTAGGTTCAATCCCTGGGTCAGGAAGATACGCTGAGAAGGGAATGGTTGCTCATTTTAGCGTTCTTGCCTGGGAAATCCCATAGAAAGAGGAACCTGGCAGCTATGGTCCAAGAGATTGCAAACAGTCATACATAACTGAGTGACTAACACACTTTCACGTTCATATGTGTAAAAAACGCTACAGATATTACCATATATAAAACTGTTAAATGGAATACTACTCAGACATAACAAAGAACAAAATTTTGCCATTTGAGACAACATGCGTGGACTTGGAGGGCATTATACTAGCTGAAATAAGCCAGAAAGAGAGACAAATACTGTACTATAGCACCTAAAAATACAACAAACTAGCAACTATAATAAAAAAAGAAGCAAACTCAGAGATACAGAGAGTGAGCTCATGACTGTCAGTGAGTGGGTGGGAGGCACAGCGGTCAGGTGTAAGACAAGCCCAAGGACAGATTGTACAACACAGGAACATAGCCAATCTTTTGCAACAAATTTAAGTGGGAAACAATCTTTATAACCATATAAAATGACAAATAAACGTATAAACAAATAAGTAAAAATCACTATTAAAAATAGCTGTATATTGTCACCTTGCTTATTTAACTTACATGCAGAGTATCTCATGTGAAATGCTGGGCTGGATGAAGCACAAGTGAGAATCAAGATTTCCAGGAGAAATATCAGTAATCTCAGATACACAGATGACACCAAACTTAGGGCAGAAATCAAAGAAGAACTAAAGAGCCTCTTGATGAAAGTTAAAGAGGAGAATGAAAAAGCTGGCTTAAAACTCAACATTGAAAAAACTAAGATCATGGCATCCAGTCCCATCACTTCATGGCAGATAGATGGAGAAATGATGAAAACCGTGACAGATTTTATTTTCTTGGGCTCCAGAATCACTGCATATGGTGATGCAGCCATGAAATTAAAAGACACTTGTTTCTTGAAAAAAAGCTGTGACCAACCTAGACAGCAGATTAAAAAGCAGAGACGTTGCTGTGCCAGCAAAGGTCTGTCTAGTCAAAGCTATGGCTTTTCCAGTGGTCAAGTATGGATGTGAGAACTGGACCATAAAGAAAGCTGAGGGCCAAAGAATTGATGCTTTTGAACTGTGGTGTTGGAGAAGACTCTTGAGAGTCCCTTGGACTGCCAAGATATCAAACAGTCAGTCGTAAAGGAAATCAATCCTGAATATTCATTGGAAGTATTGATGCTGAAGATAAAGCTCCAATACTTTGGCCACCGGCTGCAAAGAACTGACTCACTGGAAAAGACCCTGATGCTGGGAAAGGTTGAAGGCTGGAGAAGAAGGGGACGGCAGAGGAATGGATAGTTGCATGGAATCCCCGACTCAGTGGACATGAGTTTGAGCAAGCTCAGGAGTTGGTCATGGACAAGGAGGCCTGGTGTGCAGCAGTCCATGATGTCGCAAAGAGTCAGGCATGACTGAGTGACTGATCTGAACAGAACTGATTTAAAAAACTGTAGCTGCACTTCTCATTTTAAAAACAACTGTTAAGTGAGAACTCACTTCAGTAAAGAGAGTTTATCTGGAGGAGCAGAGCAGATGATGACTACTTAAATGAACTCTCATTTCAGTCCTCTGCAGTCCTCTCACGAACTTGACACCCTATCAAACTAAACGACAGAACTAGGAAATAAAATTTGCCTTCTGTTTGTTTGCTGGGATGTGATTCCCTTGTAATATCTTTATTCCGTTCAAAGAATATCGATTCCCTCAAATATCTCGATGAATGCATCATGCAGCATTTACTTGTTAACAAAGAAAGGCTGTCCATCCACATGCTCATAGGCATAAGTTTACTTAATGCTGAGGTTATTGATATTTTTTAATCAAAGAAGGCTGAAGTGTTCATTGAGGATATTCATTTAAAGTGGTTTATCAGCACCAATATTTCCATTTGTTCCTATCAAACCCAGCAACATCTTCCATTTCACTTTTCTTCCAAACAGTCACAGAGAGCCCTAAGTGGCCTAATGTGATCTCCCTGGGACCCTTCAGAATCCAGCCCCACCACGGACCTGTCACTCGGTTGAATAGCAGAGGCCTGCAAAAGGACGACTAACCATCTCAAGCTGTGACCTGTGGTGCTGGAGAAGACTCTTGAGAGTCCCTTGGACTGCAAGGAGATCCAACCAGACAGTCCTAAAGGAAATCAGTCCTGAACACTCATTGGAAGGACTGATCCCGCAGCTGAAGCTCCAATACTTCTGCCACCTGATTGGGAAGAGTTGACTTACTGGAAAAGATCCTGATGCTGGGAAAGATTATAGGCGGGAGGAGAAGGGGATGACAGAAGATGGGATGGCTGGATCTCAATGGTCATGAGTTTGAGGAAACTCCAGGAGATGGTGAAGGTCAGGAGAGCCTGGTGTGCTGCAGTCCATGGAGTTGTGAGAACAACAACAAAAATGTCTGCCTATGCACTTGAGAGGTCTTTAGAAAACATGCGTCCTGTAGGATTTATTCAAGGAAGAGTGGAGACATTTGACATAAATTTTACATACATTTCATGAGAGAAACTGACATAGTTTATGAATTAATTTTATACCATCCCATCCTTCTTAGGTCTGTACCAAAGCAATTCCACATGCTCACATCTGCCCACGTGGATAGGTGTTCAGCGCTGTGAACTCTTCGTGTGCTGGGCTAAGACCTGGGTGCCTTGTTGCATAATAATGTGCAACAGATCAATTCTTTTGTGGAATATTTCACTTAAGAAATAGAATCACTTAGTCAACACACTGAAGAAAAAACAAATATAGGGCTGGCTAGGAAGCTAAGGGGATTTGCGGTCATAATATTTCTTATACACATACTTTTAGTGTCGTAAATTGTTGCTTATGTTATTCCCTCCTACCTCTGCTTTTCCTTGCTTTTTGCAGAGTATTGTTTTCTTTTTCATTTTGACCTTATTTCTACAATTCAGTCTTATCCTAGTTCAATGAGTGAGATAAAATGCATAATGCTATGTTCATAGTGACTAACATAGCTATCCCATTGCCTGTTATGTCTCTTATCTCCCATAAATCAGGAACAAAAATGAAATAAGGCTAAATAAAAAGCAAACCAAACCAAACAAAAAAACTCCCCTTTCAGTGACATTTAAGCATTCTTGCCATATCTTGTCACAATTCTTGTCTTTTCATCCTTTAGGGAAATCTTTTGGAAAGCACTGATTATTCTACTTTTTAAAAAGTGTTTTTCCATTTTATGACACATTTCCTCAGGTAGGGATTTACCTTTTTGCCTGTAAACTGAAAGAGAATTGCCAATGACACATAAAGACTCTTTCACTGATTATTCTCAGACTTATCTAGAGGCTGCTGAATGGCCAACCTCCTTTCAGATTTCTGAAAGTCCTTTCAAGAATGGTTTCACCACTTTCCTCCCAAAATGAGAGCCCAAGTCCTGTTTTAGAGTTGAGATTTATTTTTCTCATATTCATATTATTCATAATAAAGCAGTGTTCCAGCCCTGAAGACTGTTCAAAGGAGCAAGCTGACATCTAGGTGCTCCCTAACCAGGAACAAATTGATAAACTTCTGAAACACTCTTTGAAAATGAAGCCAGCATCGTCAACCTCCAGAGCAGCTTTCACGCCTCCTCCTGGCACCCTAGAAACTGCTGTCAAGCTCCATTTTATTCCATGTGTGGTCTGACAGTTCTAAGGGGAAAGTGTATCCTAATTCTTCCAAATAAATTAGATTTCAGCCATTTTAAAATGAAAACACAGCCTCCGCTGAAGTTATAAACAGACCCTATTGAATAAAGGATCAACAGAGGTGCTAGCAGCGCTATCTCTGGTGGAGGTTCAGAACTGAAGACAGCAATACGCTCTCGTCATACCTTTGTAGTCCCAGTAATGCAAATTACTCAACAGCTAAATAGAATGCGAAAGTGGATTTCTCTCATCCCGAGTGCATCACAGCCTTCTACCAAGAAGAGGAAAATAAAACAGAGGGACAAAGGAGGGATGGACGGTTGAAGAAAAGGGAGAGAAGGAAAGAGAGGGAAGGCGAGGACATTTTGAAGCAATAAAGCACATTTTAAATTCAGATTTAAGTCACAAAGGAAACAAATATAAGACATTCTTTTAAATTAACATATTCATTTTGGAATGCTATTCAATCCCATTGTTTCTTGATGAATGCACATGAATTCTAATGCCTAATGTCTATACTTCAATATATGGCCATATGTTAGATAATTGGAATTTGGGAATATGTTAGAAAAATAAAAGAAAAGCATATGCTCCTAGTAGCATGAGGAAATCAATATATATTTTAAGAAAATTAAGTTATAATCAATTAACTTATAAATAATAATGAAAAGTGATATTAGACAAAAAAGAACAGAACTAAAGATCAAAATTAAAAAGAAAAATTTTTAATTGCATTTATTTGTAGATAACATGATTCCATTGTAGACTAAATAAAAAAATATTAGAAAGTAAATATAGTGAAGGTGTGAGTACATAAGATCAATATTAAAATATTGTACTTTTGTATATAATCAGTGAAAAATCCAAAAATAACCCAAATAATACATTTTCATTTTTAATAAAATTAAAATAATATTAAAGTTGAGCAATAACTTTTAAAAGTGTGAAACCTGTACACTGAAAATTGCAACATTTTATTGAGAAATATTAAAGGAGACCTTAATGATTGGAGGGGGATTCTATGTCCATAGATTGGAAGAATTAACGTTATTAAGGTGGAAGACGGGTGAGGTAGGGATATGGGATTTAGAAACACAGCCTACTATGTATAAAATAAGTAGGCAACAGGGGTACATTATACAGTACAGGGAAATATAGCCATTATTTTGCAATAATTTTAAATCAAGTGTGGAAATCCCGACCCACTTCACTGTGTTGTACACCTGAAACTAACGTACTGTAAATGAACTCTGCATGCGTGCTAAGTCCCTGTGGTTGTGTCTGACTCTTTGCAACCTGGTGAACGGTAGCCTACCAGGCTCCTCAGTGCACGGGACTTTCCTGGTGAGAACGCTGGAGTGGGTTGCCATGGCCTCCTCCAGGGGACCTCCCTGACCCAGGGGTCGCACCCGCATCTCTTGCATCCCCTGCTTTCACAGGCGGATTCTTTCCGACTAGTGCCGCTTGTACTTCAGTTTAAAAAGAGAAGAAAAGATGGTAAGTCTCCTCAACTTGCTCTCTAGAATCAATAGGCAGCATCTCTTTATCAGATTCCTAGTAGGACTATTTGCAGAATATGTTAAAATATACATGAAAATTCAAGCTTACTTAGAAAAAGTAAATAACTTGAGCACATAATTTAGTTGGAGAACTTCTGCTGATTGCTTTCAAATTTATAATAAAGCTACAGTTACTAAGAAATTATGGTACTGGCATAAGGATATACATGTAGGTCAAGGAAACAGAACTGAAAGTCCAGGAAAAAAATCCATATATTCAGAGTCAAATTCCTTTTTGACAAAAGTATCCTCATTAAAGACAAACAGTCTGTTTAACAAGCAGAGCTAGGGCAATTAGATATCCACCCATAAAACGATGAACTTAGACACTCAACTCACATGACGCAAACAAGTTAATTCAAAATGGACCACAGCGTTATACGCAAAAACTGAAATGAAGCTTTTTAGGAGAAATCAATGGAGAAAAAGCGTCAACATTTGGGGTTAAAAAAATTCATAGATATGATATCAACATTATGGTTCATAAGAGAAAACAGAACTAGAAAAACTAGACTGCACAAAAATTCAAAACATTTTCTCTTCAAAAGATACCATGAAGGAAATTAAAAAACAAGCAGCAAACTTGGAGGAAATAGGTTCAAACCCACTGTCCATTAAAGAGCTCATATACAGAATTTACACAGAACTTTTACAATTCAATAAGAAGAAGAAAAATAATTCAATCAAATAATAGACAATAAATACGAATAAAAACATCAACAAATTAAGATCTTGATCAGATAATATTCCACTCCTACTAGAATGGCTATAATAAATTAAACAGATAATAAATGTTGATAAAGATATGAAGAAATGGAAAAATTTCCTCCAACGGTGGGAATGTAAAGTATTATAACCACTTTGGAAAACAATTTGGTAGTTTCTCAAAACATTTGCGTAGTATAACCCTACCACCCAGCGACACGATTTGTCTTTTACCCGAGAGAAATAGAAACATATTTCTGCTGAAGATATGCATGCGATGCGCATAGCAGCGTTGTTTATAGTAGCCCCAAACTGGAAGCTGTCTAACATGCGTTGGTGGGTGAACAGATAGACAAATTGTGATATATGCATGCCAAAGAATATTATCCAGTATTATACAAATTAACTACTAACACGTATTGTGTCATGACTGAACTTTAAAAATATTCTAAGTGAGAAAATTCCGACACAAGAGATCGCACACTGGAAAATTCATTGATATGAAATGCTCAGTAAAGTCAAGTTTATAGGGACAGAAAGTTAATTATTAGTTGCCTGGGGCAGGGGTTGAAATGAGGATTAACAGTAAATGGCCATAGGGATCTTATTGGGGGGATTCAGTCAGTTCAGTCACTCAGTCGTGTCCGACTCTTTGTGACCCCATGGACTGCAGCACACCAGGCTTCTCTGTCCATCACCAAGTCCCAGAGCTTACTCAGACTCATGCCATTTGAGTTGGTGATGCCATCCAACCATCGCATCCTCTGTCATCCCCTTTCCTCCCACCCTTAATCTTTCCCAGCCTCAAGGTATTTTCCAAATGAGTCAGTTCTTCGCATCAAGTGGTCAAAGGATTGGAGTTAAATGTCCAAAGCTGATTGATGGCGATGGTAGCAGCACCTGGTAAAGACACTGACAGTCATTGGTTTGTACACTTGGATTTTATGATATGTAAATACACCTCAATATGTGTTAAGAAAAGAAGTTAGGTAACAAAAGTGATTTCTCCTTCTGACCAAAATGAACTAATAGAGATTGTGATTGTCTTCTTGCCTGAAACAAACAGAAATGAACAAAATTTATGGAAAGATCTTTTTTTAAGATGCTGGTCATCATACAATAAAGACAATAATCCCTGAGAGATTAGAAACCAGGGAGGCACTGCAGTTTCCCTCATAAGCCTTGAGTGACTCTTCAGGTTAAATTTCAGGAAGGAAGAACTCTCACAAAGCTTGACAAACATCCTGAGTTGTGAAGAAAGCCAAGAATTTCGGACACAATCATCAACTTTGCAGGATGGAAACTGTACAGGAGAGGTGTGCAGAAAGATAACTCTGGAGATCTGAAGACAATTACCTTTGAGCACTCTTCTGAGTACTTACCTCTTTCCGTCTGCAAAAATGACACGTGGCCGGAGAAAAGAACCACTAGAAACGGTTACAGGCTAATGTCTGTGCTCGGTCGCTTCAGTCGTGTCTGACCCTTCCTGACCCCATGGACTGTAGTCTGCCAGGATCCTCTGTCCGTGGAATTTTCCAGGCAAGAATACTGGAGTGGCGTGCCATTTCTTACTCCCGTCTCTAGCTTCTCAAGTGGTGCAGTGGCAAAGAACCTGGCTGCCAATGCAGGAGGTGCAAGACANTGTAGTCTGCCAGGATCCTCTGTCCGTGGAATTTTCCAGGCAAGAATACTGGAGTGGCATGCCATTTCTTACTCCCGTCTCTAGCTTCTCAAGTGGTGCAGTGGCAAAGAACCTGGCTGCCAATGCAGGAGGTGCAAGACATGTTGGTTCAGTCTCCGTGATCTCCTGGGGCAGGAGATGGCAACTGCTATTCCGTGGATCTTCCTGACGCAGGGCTCAACCTGTGTCTCTTGGATCTCCTGCACTGGGAGGCTGATTCTTTACCACTGTGCCACCTGGAGGGCCACTGTACACTGATACCCCAGTTTATTTAAGGCCAAGGATAGGACCTGATAAGACAGCAGAGGATGAAACGGTTAGATAGCATCAACAACTCAATGGATATGAGTTTGAGCAAAAGCCATGAGAGAGTGAAGGACAAGGAGGACTGGCGTGCTGCAGTCCACCGGAGACACAAGTTAGCAGCTGAACAGTAACAACAACAAAATGCCTGCTACATCGGCCACACTGGAAGGCCTCATGTTTCCTGGGGCAGTGGCTTCAGTTCAGTTTAGTTCACTTCAGTTGCTCAGTTGCATCGACGCGTTGTGACCCAGTGGACCGCAGCACGCCAGGCTTTCCTGTTCATCACCAGCTCCTGGAGCTTGCTCACACTCCTGTCCATTGAGTCGGTGATGCCATTCAACCATCAGATCCTCTGCCGTCCCCTTCTCCTTCTGCCTTCAGTCTCCCAGTATCAGGGTATTTTCGAATGAGTCAGTTCTTCACATCAGGAGACCAAAGTATAAGAGCCTCAGTTTTAGCAACAGTCCTTCCA
>SJYW01024861.1:396227-411053 GCA_006410735.1 Raphicerus campestris | reverse complement strand
GGCAAGAATACTGGAATGAGTTGCCATTTCCTCTTCCAGGGGATCCGCCTGACCAGGAATCAAACCTGCATCTCCTTCCTCTCCTTCATTGCAGGCAGATGCTTTGCCATTGAGCCTCTGGGGAAACCAGATCAATGTGCAATTCTTTATACTAGTGATGAGAAATCACAAAGTCATATGAGCAATACTTACATAGAATATCAGCAACAAATATGATACACCTAGGGATATGTGTGCAAGACATGTACGCTAAAAATTCCAGAAAACTGCTGAGAATGAATAAAAAGCACTAGACAAAAAGAGAGAGAGAGAGAGAATATTCCTACAATGTAAATTTCCCACAATTAGTTCTACATGTCTTAATATCTGCATATTTTTAGTAGAAATTGCCAAATTGCTTCTGAAATTCATATGGAATGTGACAAAGCTTTACTCATAGCAAGAGTTTAAAAAAATGAGGCATAACATTATCTATTTCACAATTTAATAAAGGTATAGCAATCAAAATATGATAATGATTTAAATAGATCAGTGAATAGAATAGAATAGGATATTGGCATATGGAAAAGAAATTTCATAAATAGACCCAAACTATATATGGTAAATGGATATTCAATGGAGGAGCAAAAATATTTCCATGATGAAAGTACAAACTTTCTGACAGATGCTGGGAAGTTTAGCCTCCCGTGTGCACCCACACATGATAAAGTGCAGTCTGAACTATGCACCATGAACAAATCTAACTCACAGTGTATTACAGGCCTAAGCGTAAAATCTAAAATTCTACAATTTTCCTAAGAAAACACTGGGCAGAAACCTCGGTGACCTAGGATTTGGCAAAGACTTCTTATTTAAAACCCCCAAAATATGCTCCATGAAAGAAGACATTGATAAGTGAGATTTCTTGAAAATTAAAGAAAGTTGGATTTTAAGACAATACCGTTAAGAGAATTTATAACATGGCTTATACTCACAGACAATATTTGCAAGTCATATAGACAGAGAATTGGTATTGAGAATACCTGAAGAATTCTCAAAACTCAACATCTGGGGAAAAAATGAAAATGAGTAAATAATTTAAACATTTATTCAGAGAAGATTTTTATGGATAGAAAGTAAGTACATGAAAAAAATGCTCCACCCTGTCAATTATTATGTTAATAAGAATTAAAATCACAATGAGATGCCATGTGCACACATCAGAATGGCTCAGTGTAGACATATAGTTTCAGTGGGTTCATGGAAGAACTGGAACTCCCATGAACTGCTGGTGGGAGTATGAAATGTCATTCCTTTGGAAAACAGTTTGGCACTTTGCTAAAAAGTTAATCATATAGCTATCACATGAACAAGTAGTTGTACTCTCAGTATTTATCTAAGACCATAAAAAAAAGTCACAATGATGCATTTACACAATGATGCATTTACACAATGATGTGTATATGAATGCTCACCATGGCTTTAATCTAACAACCATAACCTGGAAAAAGCTTAAATGCATATCGACAGGTGAACGAACAAATTCTGGTGTACCCATGTCGTGAAATATTACTTAATAATAAATCAGCAACACATCGCTGATACTTGATGTAACATGAATAAATCTCACAAGACATTGCTGAATGAGTGTGGCTAGAGAAATAACTACAACCGCTATACAATTCCATCTGTAGGAAACTCCAGGAAATGCAAACAAATCTAAAGTGATATAAGGAGATCAGTGGTTTCCTGGTGTTAGGAGGAGGGTTTTGGGAAAGGGAAGTGGAGGAGAGAGATTAGAATGAGGCTTGAGGAGTTTCTGTTGATGAGGGGGAAGTTCACATTCTCGATTGTGATGACATTTTATAATGATATCTATATATATTCCACTAATTTTGCAAAAGCCACTCTAATGAAAATCTGGCAGATCTTATATGGCACATATTTTAAGCTTCTATTTGGAGGTTAATAAAGAAGATAGTTAGAAATTGAAAAGCCCTTCTATCTTATCCATCAAAATATACCCCTATAATTTGTTGGGAAAAGGCAATCAAAGAGGTGTAGAATATGAAAGAAAAAAAATAGAAATCGGAACACTGGCACAGTAGTATCCATTTTTCTCTTGTAGGGTTGGAATAAATTCTTTCTAAAATATGAGTCTCCATATAACTGAATGTGCTGTTCTTAACTTCTAGTCACCTCTAGTTTCTGTGATTCCATTTAAGTTCTTTCCTAGATAAAGCTCCTGAGTCACTTCCACCTCTCTGCTTCCTCACATCCACGATTCTGTCTTAACTGGGTGGCTATATCTCAAAACTACGTGGCCTGAATAGGACGTCATACCTTAGACCTGGTCTCAGTTTACGCACACATACATGCTCAGTTGCTCCAGTGGTGTCTGACTCTCTGTGACCCTATGGACCACTGCCTGCTAGGCTCCTCTGTCCATGGAATTATCCAGGCAAGAATACTTCAGTTTATGATTGAGCATAAATGGTTGCCTATGGGTTTTTTAAAACCATTTTTCCAACTGTTTAAAATCAGAAAGACCTGGCTTTCCCCACCCATTAAGCCTCCATGTTTTTCCACTCCATTTTCTCCCATTTATTCTGGTTAGTGATCATACACCACAGTGATTTCAAGCATGTCCCCAATCTCCCCACCCTCTGCAGAGCTGTTGACTCAGCTCACAATTTGCTACTGTGTGACATGGACCACTATCTTTCAAACTTAGATAGCACTTCTTCAATGTTCACTGATTAATTGCTAAGCCAAAGCCATGAATTTTATATCTCTATTTCATTAGTACTCTACTTCAAGGTGCTAATTTCAGTATTAGTTAGGATATGTAATGCTAGACTCCATAACAAATAAACCTCTAATTAATAATGAAGGAGGTTTATTTTTCATGCCACAGTTCATTAGAGTTGGTGTGAGTGGACGGGCAGAAGGGAATGTTCCCCTCCATATGGTCTCATGAGGATCCCATCTGAGACAGCCTCACACCTTCAAAGACATGTGTCCTCATATTGCCTTAGGCATCGCATCATAACAATACTCAGGAGGTGAGAGAAAGAAGACACAGAGAAGGGACACTGTCTCCAGACTGCCGTGGTGCAGAGGCGACGTGGTGCTTAAGCTCACGTTGGTGCGAGCAATGTGAATGGTCCCGTCTAGATGCGAAGTGACTGGAAGATGAGTCGGAGCTGTGCACCCAGGAGAGGGAGAGGCTCAGTGTGCATCTCCCCAGCAAAGGCGTCGCTGCGCTGGCCTGGGGCACCAGCAATGTCACTGCATTTGTATCTGACGGCTTCTCTGCTTCTACTCTCTGCTTCCTCTAGGATCCGTACTTCATACAATAGCCAGAGTGAGCTTTTCCAATGGCGAATTATAAGAGGTCAATTTGCTCTGTTATGTCAATTTGAAACAGAGATCAAATTGCCAGCATCTGATTGATCATTAAAAAAGCAAGAAAGTTCCAGGAAAACATCTACACCTGATTTATTGACTATGCCAAACTTTTGACTGTGTGTATCACAACAAACTGTGGAAAATTCTTCAAGAGATGGGAATATCAGACCACCTTACTTGTCTCCTGAGAAATCTGTACCCAGGTCCTGAAACAACAGTTAGAGCTGGACATGGAACAGCAGACTGGTTCCAAATCAGGAAAAGAGTACATCAAAGCTGTGTATTGTCACCCTGCTTATTTAACTTATATGCAGAGTACATCATGAGAAATGCTGGGCTGGATGAACCACAAGGTGGAATCAAGAGAGCAGGGAGAAAAATCAATAACCTCAGATATGCAGATGACACCACCCTTACGGCAGAAAGTGAAGAAGAACTAAAGACCCTCTTGATGAAAGTGAAAGAGGAAAGTGAAAAAGTTGGTTTAAAACTCAACACCCAGAAAACTAAGATCATGGCATCTGGTCCCATCACTTCATGGCAAATAGATGGGGAAACAGTGGAAACAGTGACAGACTTTCTTTTCTTGGGCTCCAAAATCACTGCAGATGGTGACTGCAGAAGTGAAATTAAAAGACACTTGCTCTGTGGAAGAAAAACTATGACCAACCTATTCAGCATACTAAAAAGCAGAGACATTAATTTGTTAACAAATGTTCATTTAGTCAAAGCTATCGTTTTTCTAGCAGTCATGTATCCATATGAGAGTTGGACTAAACAGAAAGCTGTGTGCTGAAGAGGTGATGCTTTAGAACTGTGGTGCTGAAGAAGACTCTTGAGAGTTCCTTGGACTGCAAGGAGATCAAACCAGTCAATCCAAAAGGAAATCAGTCCTAAATATTCATTTGAAGGACTGATGCTGAAGCTGAAATTCCAATACTTTGGCCACCTGATGTGAAGAACTGACTCCTTGGAAAAGACTGACGCTGGGAAAGATTGAAGGTGGTTGGAGAAGGGGACAACAGAGGATGAGATGGTTGGATGGCATTACTAATGCAATAGCCATGAGTTTGAGCAAACTCCAGGAGATGGTGAGGGACAGGGAAGCCTGGTGTGCAGTTCATGGGGTCATAAAGAGTCGGACACGACTGAGTGACTGAACTAAACTGTCAATTCCCTATGTAAACCTACCCTAGCTACCTGTATCACTCTCAGTGAAAGCCAAACCAGCACAGTGTCCTAAAGGCATTCCCTTGACCTATCCCAACATCGACCCTCTAACCCCTCACCAGCCCCCTTTCTCTAATTCTCCTTCATGTGTAGGGACTGGTGGGTCAGTTCCCATCTCTGGGTCTTCACACTCATTGTATCCTTTGCTTGGACATCTGTTTCTTAAGTCCAACCAAGTTTTATCACTCATTCTCTCTGAGTGATGTCATCAGAGAGACATCCCCTGACCACCATACGTAAAACTGTAACTGCTCCCTATATTTCACTCTCGTGTGTGTGTGTGTGTGTGTGTGTGTGTGTGTGTCTGCTTATTCCATTTTCTCATAAGGCCCATGATAGCAGGATCTGGGTCTGTTTGGTTCATTCCTAGAAGAGGGACTGGAAGTAGAAAAGTACGAATGCAAGAATAAATGACTTTTTCAAGGTAAAACAATTGTATTATTTACTCAAAGTCCAGTTGAAATTAATATCCAGCTGAGATCAAACACTAAAATCAAAGATTTTGATGGGACTAATCTCAAGGGCCCCTGTATCCCCAAAGCCCCAGCAACAAAGTGAAGACCCACTCAAAATGAAATAATCTGAGAAAACTTCAGCTGAAGTTTATTTCTAGTGGCATGAGTAGGTTTCATGGAGACGATGCAGATAACAGCGGTCTGGATTCCCGTCCTCCAGGGTTGCAGAAGCGCTGGGAAACAGCCGCTAGACACCAGACACGGGGTGGTGTGTAAACTGGCCAGCTCTCCGGATCTCAGCCCTGCATTTCAGAGCCACGTCTGGCGATGGCAACACAAGGGGAAGTACACACGAGGCGTGCTTTCCGACTTCCCGCCATATTTCTCTTGGTTCCCCCTCCATCTCATCATTCCGGGTGAACCCATGGGAAGGTCCAGAGGAGGAGATCTCACTGATGCAGCACAAACCACTCCGCTTGTCTGGGCACAGGACCGCCTCGTGTGGTGTGGCCCGCAGATGGAGGCGATGAAGAGAAGGCACTGCACAGTCACGTGCTTGCCTGGGCTCTTCTGGACACTGGGATGCGGACGACTGGAAAGGAAGAAGTAGCTGAGATACAGAGGCTCCTTGGAAGAGCAGTGCTCAGTTCACCACTGGCTGTAAGAGCTTTGTGCTTCTCGAGAGACATCGCTGGGAAAGCAAGGGGCGTGGGACAGAGAAGAAGCTAAGAAGAGAGGAACGTTTCCGGTGGTCCTCAGCAACCCTGAGAAGAACAGAAACTCTTCAATCCTAAACTTGACAGCCGCAATGTCTCCAGTCCTGCAGGAGTACACCGCTTGCTGGGCATTTGATGGCCTTTGGGTGAAAATGAACATGTTTAGAATCACTTGATCATTCTTATTTATGTATCCCCTTTATTAAATCACACAGAGGAGTGTCCATTTGCATTACAGACAAAGGTAAACCTTCCTTCAGGAGTTTTCCAAAGAAGGATACAAGAAGACCAGAGCTGACCCGCAGATGCAGTCAGCACACACAGCTGACCCCACGTGGCAGCAGGAAGAGACAGGTGCGNGCTGGGCATTTGATGGCCTTTAGGTGAAAATGAACATGTTTAGAATCACTTGATCATTCTTATTTATGTATCCCCTTTATTAAATCACACAGAGGAGTGGCCATTTGCATTACAGACAAAGGTAAACCTTCCTTCAGGAGTTTTCCAAAGAAGGATACAAGAAGACCGGAGCTGACTCGCAGACGCAGTCAGCGCACACAGCTGATCCCGCGTGGCAGCAGGAAGAGACAGGTGCAAGCCCTTCCGGGAAGATGGCATTAGAAAGAGGAGTGAGGCATCCAAGGCCAGACTGGCTCGGGCTGGTCAGTGACTGTCATTACATATTTAAAGAGTGTCNCGTGGCAGCAGGAAGAGACAGGTGCGAGCCCTTCCGGGAAGATGGCATTAGAAAGAGGAGTGAGGCATCCAAGGCCAGACTGGCTCGGGCTGGTCAGTGACTGTCATTACATATTTAAAGAGTGTCACACAAGGTCTCACACATAAATGCGCAGACACTGATGAATACCCTGAGCCCTGGAAATAGAGGGTTGGCTTTATCTTCTGAATTTCTTTCCATGTAGGAGAACCACCTTGTCTCTGAAAACCCAATGGTATCACATATGAAGAAGCTTTTGAGAGAGAGGTTTCATGCCTGGACATTTACATGTGCAAGGTGACAGACTTGCACTCCTCTCAAAACACAGACGCCCGCAAGCGGCAACAACTTTAAAATACAGCAATATTATTACTGGTAAAGATACTTTCCTCAAAATGTCTGCATCTTGGGAAAAAAAGAAGTTTTACAGAAGGAGATCATTAGAAAATCAGCCAAAGAAACAACATGTCTAAANCCCAATGGTATCACATATGAAGAAGCTTTTGAGAGAGAGGTTTCATGCCTGGACATTTACATGTGCAAGGTGACAGACTTGTACTCCTCTCGAAACACAGACGCCCGCAAGCGGCAACAACTTTAAAATACAGCAATATTATTACTGGTAAAGATACTTTTCTCAAAATGTGTGCATCTTGGGAAAAAAAGAAGTTTTACAGGAGGAGATCATTAGAAAATCAGCCAAAGAAACAACATGTCTAAAGGGACCTAGGAAAACACAACTCGATATTCAACACGAGCCCTTTCAAGAGTCTGCAGGTTTGACGTCGCCAAGGTCTATGGCTGGCAAATGCTTTCACGTTAAAATGCTGCACACACCTGATTTCCCGTGACATGTGGCCTTCTTTGTGTGAACTAGGAGCTGTCAGCTGCTGTAAGGGGCCAGCCCATTACCAGCTTTGAGAGAAGGCTGCCATCTCAGCCTTCTCATACTGCTTGAATCTGCATGTCAGAAATAACCAATAGGGCAAGGGCCAGGCTGCAGCTTTATTTACTTCCTCGTATCCCTTACATCACTATTCTGTTTTATTTGGGCTTTCATTCATTATGTTTATTATATGTTTCATGTCCATAATCTTCATTATATTGAGATTTACCAGATTGTTAAATGCTATGTATAAATAACATTTTTAACCAACTTTTTCAAGCATGTTTTGATATAAAGCTAAGTGTGAGGATGGCAGGAACTCACCTCCTCCCCTCTGTCTGTCTGTTTTTCACCATGGCTCTTCCTTGTTTTAATTGATGCATAGTTGATTTACAATGTGTTAGTTTCAGGTAAACAGCAAAGCGATTCCGTTCCATAGATATTTACATTTTTCCAGATTTTCTTTCCTTGTAGGTCACTGCAGACATTGGGAAGAGTTCGCTGTGCACAGCTCCTTTTGGGTCATCTATTGGGATTTTCTGTGGTTGATGCTGCTCATTTCTCTTTGGCTTCTGCTTCTTTCCCCTTCTTCCTCCTGCTCCTTCTGCTTTGTAATGCTGATATGACTGGTAGACACTTCAGGTCATTCAAGTTTGGGGCTGAAATTAGGTTAGAACAGTACCTTCCAGATGAGTATTTATTTTAAAACAAAGATTATCATGGCAAGAGAAAGGGTATCAGGAAGGGATTTTGTAAATTAGACTTCTTTTAGTTCAGTAGCTACAGTTCCGTGTCTCTTTCAGACACACAGTCTCACACACGTGTGCATACGTGGCAGCCCAGTTAGTCGCCTGATCTGTGATCACGCTTATTACAGATCATCTATATGCACACGTGGCATTTTTCCACTATTTCCAATNAGTACCTTCCAGATGAGTATTTATTTTAAAACAAAGATTATCATGGAAAGAGAAAGGGTATCAGGAAGGGATTTTGTAAATTAGACTTCTTTTAGTTCAGTTGCTACAATTCCGTCTCTCTTTCAGACACACAGTCTCACACACGTGTGCATATGTGGCAGCCCAGTTAGTCGCCAGATCTGTGATCACACTTATTACAGATCATCTATATGCACACGTGGCATTTTTCCACTATTTCCAATTCAATGAAGAAAGATTTCATACTTGAAGTTTTGGTCCAGTCCAAATACACAGCTATGGATTTTTATGACATTTTTCTGTAACTTTACCTTGTAGATATAGCTAAATAATAACACTATGGTTATATTTTTCTTATTAATTGTATTATTTTTTAACAGTTTGGTTCTACAAGAGTTTATTCTCACTTAAAGAAGACTGCTTGTAATCATCATGAATGAGGAATTTAGGACTCCTGGTTAAATATCAAGTCACATTAATAAAGTCTGTTCAAAGAACTTGTTAACCCTAGGCATTTCTACCTGCCATTATTAAGAAAATAGCAGAAAACTATAGACTGCATTGGGAATATTGCTTCTGCAATAGCATGAGTATCAATTTATATGCAGTAATGAATGATTAAAACACAGATTTCCATTAAGGAGTTTCTTATCAACTCAGAAAGAACAGGTTTTCCCCGATTACAAACAAGGAGTGAAACCAACCTACCATAATTCGTGTATACACTAAGAGAAAATGGCCTGGTCACGGAGGTATACATATTAACAGGACTTTTCACTCAGAGGAGCTCAAGTGTTTGAGGTTCGTGACAGTTCTGCATAAGATACAGGATCTCTTTAATTGTTGCGGTGCCGTCGCAAGACTCAGCTCAGCTTCCCGTGTGACTGGACAAATACTGAAATAGCAACATCCCAAATGCAGGCTCTTAAATGCTGGGTGTTAGTGTTATCACTGGTGTTATTTATTTGCTGCTGTTGTTGTTTGATCTCTCTCTTACTCTTTGCAACCCCGTGAGCCTTCCTCTGTCCTCCATTACCTCCCAGAGTTTGCTCAAATTCATGTCTACTGAGTCAGGGAACCTATCTAACCATCTCATCCTCTGACACCCCTTTCTCCTCAGGTCCTCTATCTTTCCCGTCATCAGGGTCCTTTCCAATAAGTCAGCTCTTCCCATCAGGTGGCCAAAGTATTAGAGGTTCAGCATTGGCATCAGTCCTTCCAACTAATATTCAGGGTTGATTTCCTTTAGGATTGGCTGGTTTGATCTCCTTGAAGTCCAAGGGAGTCTCAAGAGTCTTCTCCAGCAGCACAGTTTGAAAGCATCAGTTCTTCAGTGCTCAACCTTCTTTATGTTCTGATCCCTCAACCATACATGACTACTAGAAAAACCATAGCTTTGGGTATATGGACCCACGTTGGCAGTGACGTATCTACTTTTCAATACACTGCCTGGGTTTGTCATAGCTTTTCTTCCAAAGATCAAGAGTGTTTTAATTTCATGGCTGCAGTCAACATCTGCAGTGATTTAGGGCCCAAGAAAATAAAATCTGTTGCTGCTTCCAATTTCCCCCCTTCTGTCTGCCATATAGATAACAAGTATAGGAAATTTTCAAAAATAATGAAATAATACTTGCAGTTAGGAAAATACTCATACTCCCCAAAACTCTGACGTATGACTTAATTAAAGGACTATTTTTTTTTTAAAGCTTTCTGATGGAATTTTGGATTCACTTGAAACCTTGTGTAGATATGTACAATACCCAGAAAGACATATCCATACTGTATTTTGTTGATTGTCATCACATAGATCTATAATTACAAAAATCTCTACTTTTCATGAGACCAAAGAATACCTGTTCTGACCAACCCCAGCCCAACCAATTAGAGAGTGTTTCCCCACCATGACACCCTGTGACATTATATACCTTCCTTTCTGTTACTTGGAAAACATGATTCTGCAACCAATTTAGAAATTAGAAACATATTTTCGTGCTTATCATCATCTAAAGTTATCAGTTATTTTTTTGTCAGTTTTTGTTATAGGCCATCATATTATTTTATATCCAACCAATGAAACAGTGAATTTTTAAAGTTTCTTGTTTAATATGGAAAATGGACACAAGTAAAGCAAAAAAGCAAGAGAATAAATTAGAAACACCCGGGGTGGCCAATTCCTGGCCCTGAATTTGGAGATAAATGCATTTTCTCCACTTCCTCCCATACCCACGCTCTTACCCATCTCTTCCTGGTCCCTAGTCTCTCCTGGGCCGACTCTGACTTTCCCCATGAGAGCAGGTTCCCAGTTTTCTCTCTTAACTCACCCTCGTATTTTCTGCAGTTTTGCTTGTTTGCTCTGTTCCTCATTTGCTTTTAATCTGGGGGGGGTGACAGACCCTACCTTGGCCTCACCTCTCTCCACGAGGTTCATCCAGCTCAGGACCTGGGGGGCAAAGCCACTCAGTGAGTAAGTGCTACTTTTGTGAACCCTGGGCTTTAAGACTATGAATGCTGGGGTGACAGTAGCAAATGGCAACAGGCTTTCAAAAGCCTGACATTTCATAGAAGGCAGGGCTATAGGGGCTTCCCTGGTGGCTCACACAGTAAAGAATCTGCCTGTCCATGCAGGAGACCTGGGTTCGATCCTTGGGTTGGGAATATCCCCTGGAGAAGGGAATGGCGACCCACTCCAGTATCCTTGCCTGGAAAATCCCATCCAGTGAGGAGCCTGGGGGGTCGTAGTCCATGGGGTTGCAAAGAGTCAGACACGACTGAGCAACTATCACTTTCACTTTCATTTGAGGATTAATATCTTACTTCTTTTTTGGTTCATATAATTAGTACAAAAACAGTAATGAATGTTTTAGGCCACCTTCTTGGCTTATTACCTTTGCTTTATTTTTCATCCTTGGCCACTAAGTACATCATTAAACTTTACCAATTCCTGTCACCCATCATCCCAAGAGGAAAGGAACAAAGCTTTCAGGTATATGAGATCAGTTTTCACTATTTAAAAACCAACCTAAAGAATGTGATGTGGTGACTTCTTATACATTAAACACACACACACACACACACACACACACACACACACACTCACACGCACACTCCAGGACAGATATATTAAAACAGTTCACCAGCCCGGATGATGTTTTATTTGTATATACAGATGATTGCAGAACATTCTTCAATATGCATTTTCTGATGACAGCAGAGACACTTAACATGAAAATAATTATTTGAACTGTTGAGGTTCAGAAACTTTACCCAGTGCTAATACAACAAGGTAAATCCTTAAAAGCATTTAAAACTTTCCTTCTTGACATTCGGTATGTTGAAATGTATTTGCACACCCTTCAAGTTCTACAAGAAGAGACAAAAGGACATTCTTTCTGCTTGGAGCACAGACCAGCCCAGAAACCCTTTTCCTCCTTCTTGTCCTTTCAGGAGAAAGATTTACATATGTGCAAGTCACCTGGAGTTCATAAAATATGAAGAATCTTGAGAGCCTTCCCTGACAATGGTGCGGAAGAGATTACCTGGGAGCAAAGACGCTTTTGAGATGTGACTTTAAGGAAGTACAAGGTTGCCTGTGTTAACTTCCAAGAAATATTTCTGTTGTTTTTCTTCCAACCANGGTGATAGAAGCAAGATCCGATGCTATAAAGAGCAATATTGCATAGGAATCTGGAATGTCAGGTCCATGAATCAAGGTAAATTGGAAGTGGTCAAACAGGAGATGGCAAGAGTGAACGCTGACATTCTAGGAATCAGTGAACTAAAATGGACTGGAATGGGTGAATTTAACTCAGATGAACATTATATCTATTACTGCGGGCAGAAATCCCTTAGAAGAAATGGAGTAGCCATCATGGTCAATAAAAGAGTTCAAAATGCAGCACTTGGATGCAGTTTCAAAAACGACAATAATCTCTGTTCATTTCCAAGGCAAACTGTTCAATCATTGTAATAGTTCATGTCAAATTGTAGAGTAAAAATTAGAAAGATTCCCAAAACCAAGTGCTTCCTCTCAACCCAATTACCCTCTGTGACTAGCAGATGGATTCAGTATATAACACCACATGTATTTTAGGAAGAAGGAAAGAAGTCAGGGTAAGAGAGAGGAAACCTGGTTTTGAGCAGTTCTGTCTCCAAGTGCTGGGCTAGCTACCTTTCAGGCCCTACCTTACCTAATTCTCACAGCACTGGGACTTGGAAAACAAAGACATTTATGTCACAGAGGTGGAACTTGAAGCCGCACCTGTCTTGCTGGAAAACCAATGCTTCTCATTTATAAACAGCACATTATTGACCTTGGAACTAGAGATTGAAGAGTTGGCTCATAGGCCCCCCCCTTTATGATTGACACCCTATGACATTAAGCAAGGCAAGGGGCCTTCCTAAGACTCAGTTTCCTGAACTGCAGAGTCCTGGGATTCTAGTTCAGAATTCTCAGCCTCATGATGTCCACAACTTTGCATAAAGCCAAGGGGCTACTTTGTAGCATCATGACTGCATTACCGTCAAAAGGAAGAGTGGCCACAGGTGCGTGGACCTAGTAAAAGCTAAAAGCTTTTGCACAACGAAGGAAACTATAAGCAAGGTGAAAAGACAGCTGTCAGAGTGGGAGAAAATAATAGCAAATGAAGCAATTGACAAACAACAAATCTCAAAAATATACAAACAGCTCATGAGGCACAATACCAGAAAATTAAACAACCCAATGAAAAAACGGATGCAGAACTAAGCAGACATTTCTCCAAAGAAGACATACACTCGGCTCACAAACACATGAAAAAATGGTCATCACTCATTATCAGGGAAATGAAAATCAAAACCACAATGAGGTACGTTCTCACGCCGGTCAGAATGGCTGCCATCCAAAAGTCTACAAACACGAAATGCTGGAGAGGGTGTGAAGAAAAGAAAACCTTCTTACTCTGCTGATGGGAATGCAACCTAGTACAGCCACTATGGAGAACAGAGTGGAGATTCCTTTAAAAACTGGAAATAGAGCTGCCTTACGACCTAGCCATCCCACTGCTGGGCATAGACACCGAGGAAACCAGAATTGAAAGAGACACGTGTACCCCAGTGTTCATTGCAGCACTGTTTACAACAGCCAGGACATGGAAATAACCTAGATGTCCATCAGCAGACAAATGGATAAGAAAGCTGTGGTACATATACACAATGGAGTATTTCTCAGCTATTAAAAAGAATGCTTTTGAATCAGTTCTAATGAGGTGGATGAAACTGGAGACTATTATACAGAGTGAAGTAAGCCAGAAAGAGAAAGACTAAGAGTATACTAACACATATATATGGAATTCAGAAAGATGGAAACGATGACCTATATGCGAGACAGCAAAAGAGACACGGTTTTAAAGAACAGACTTCTGGACTCTGTGGGAGAAGGCGAGGGTGGGATGATTTGGGAGAATAGTGTTGAAACATGTATATCACCATCTGCGAAACAGATCACCAGTGCAAGTTTGATTCATGAAACAGGGCACTCAGACCTGGAGCACTGGGACACCCCAGAGGGAAGGGGTGGGGAGGGAGGTGGGAAGGGGGTTTGGGACATGGGGACACATGGACACCCGTGGTTGATTCATGTCAGTGTATGACAGAAATCCCCACAATACTGTAATTAGCCTCCAATTAAAATAAATTAATTAGTCAAAAAAGTAAGATTGTAAACACTGCGACTTGGACTAATTGGCACTTTTAGAGCCCTTAGTAACTCTTTACAAACCATTCCACTTATTCATTCAACCTCCAAACAAATATGACTTGCGAACCTGCTCGTTCTAAGAGCTATGCTTGGCACATGAGATGGAGGTGGTGATCACGAGATGGAATAGTTGCCTGAACAGATGGAAAGAAGACTGTAAGTGGAAAGGGCAGAAAGGGTAACTGGGGATTAGCACACACACACACACACACACACACACACACACACACAAGCTTAATAGAAAATAAGTAAAATGTATGAGAATCTTGTGCCTAATAATTATGCTACCTATGAACAAAAACCCTTGTTCTAGAACCATAAAGCTACATCCGTGCTGATAAAAACTTTGAGGAGAAATTTTCACCTAAAACGTCACCATCACCTGATGGTGTAGGGCTCTATTAACGACTGTGACGAAGGAAAAAAAAACTGTTTTGGATTTCAAACATTAAGCTATTTATTACTACTGCTGCTGCTGCTGCTGCTAAGTCGGTTCAGTCGTGTCCAACTCTGTGGGACCCCATAGATGGCAGCCCACCAGGCTCCGCTGTCCCTGGGATTCTCCAGGCAAGAATACTGGAGTGGGTGGCCATTTCCTTCTCCAATGCATGAAAGTGAAAAGTGAAAGGGAAGTCGCTCAGTCGTGTCTGACTCTTCACGACCCCATGGACTGCAGCCCACCAGCTCCCCTGTCCAGGGGATTCTCCAGGCAAGAGTACTGGAGCAGGGTGCCATTGCCTTCTCCATTTATTACTACTAACA
>SJYW01024861.1:359859-394037 GCA_006410735.1 Raphicerus campestris | reverse complement strand
ACACACACACACACACACACACAAGCTTAATAGAAAATAAGTAAAATGTATGAGAATCTTGTGCCTAATAATTATGCTACCTATGAACAAAAACCCTTATTCTATAACCATAAAGCTACATCCGTGCTGATAAAAATTTTGAGGAGAAATTTTCACCTAAAACGTCACCATCACCTGATGGTGTAGGGCTCTATTAACGACTGTGACGAAGGAAAAAAAAACTGTTTTGGATTTCAAACATTAAGCTATTTATTACTACTGCTGCTGCTGCTGCTGCTAAGTCGGTTCAGTCGTGTCCAACTCTGTGGGACCCCATAGATGGCAGCCCACCAGGCTCCGCCGTCCCTGGGATTCTCCAGGCAAGAATACTGGAGTGGGTGGCCATTTCCTTCTCCAATGCATGAAAGTGAAAAGTGAAAGGGAAGTCGCTCAGTCGTGTCTGACTCTTCACGACCCCATGGACTGCAGCCCACCAGCTCCCCTGTCCAGGGGATTCTCCAGGCAAGAGTACTGGAGCAGGGTGCCATTGCCTTCTCCATTTATTACTACTAACACAGAGAAAATCTTTTACAACTAATGATTTTAAAAGCTCTAATTTTAATGTAAAATAAATAACATACTAGGTATTTCTGAAAGCCAACATGAACCTGAAATGTGTGAATATTTACTAGTGATGAAACCACCCCAAGATGGAGAAGGTGTATACAGTATGACAACTGTTATGAAGCATAGTTTAAAATATCAGAAGGCAAAGAAACAATTTTATTTTAGAGCTAAATGTTCAATGACAGCTCATATAGTCTCTGAGCATCAACAGTTCAATTGCAGTGATGACAAGAGTACACACCCAAGGCTCCATGACTAACCCAGTGCAGGTTACGGCAAAGGAGCCGTTGAGGAGTATGTTATTGGTCTTCTCTCTGTGGACTGAGACAGAGCATTCCTCACGCTGTGCTCCCATCAAGCCTGCCAGTTCTTATAGTCTGTTATTTCGCTTTGAGTGGTTTTTAACAGGAACGGTGAGAATGAACTCCTCTTTCTACCTTAAAACAAAAGCAGAATTTGATTGGCGCTCCCGCTGTAACATAGACGTGGGAAAATGAAACTTGACTCCCAAAATGAAGAGTGGCTTCATCTGAGGCCCCTATAGCTTTTAAGCAGCTGGTTCTCAGGAGTAATTTAGGCTGCAGGGAAGTCAGGCAGCGGTTTTGGCAGAAAGTCCCCCCTCCCATTTCTTCTTTTTTTTATAAAGCTTTCCTGACATATAACTGATAAAGAAATTTAAGATATTTAAAGTGCACAAAGTGATGATCTGATATACATCAGTATTGTGAAAAGATTTCCTTCATCAAGCTAATTAATACATTCATCACCATACATACTTACCTTGTGAGTGTGTGATGTATTCACATAACTTCTAGTCTCATGGAAAATTTTAATTATACAATGCCATGCTATCAACTTCAGTCAACATGATATGCATTAGATGCTCAGACCCTGTGCATTTATAGCTGGAAGTTTGAAAATACTCCATTCTTTAGGACTAGTAGCTGCCCTATGTTCTGGTGGTGGTAGTTCAGGTGCTAAGTACGATCTCATTGAGTGTAGCCCACCAGGCTCCTCTGTCCATGGGATTTCCCAGGCAAGAATACTGGAGTAGTTTTCCATTTTCTCCTTCAGAGGTTCTTCCTTAGCCAGGGATCAAACCCACATCTCCTTTGCACAGATTCTTTTACCATTGAGCCACCAGGGATCAATGATCTGAAAAGATTACCAATTCCTTACTAATTATATGTTAGTAGACCCAGTAGTCTCTTTTCAAAGTCAGAAAATGATAAGTACTTTCCTTACAGAAAGGATTTTTTCACAATATGAAATCATAATATCTTGCTAAATATTTTAAATATGTAATGCCCATGGGAAAAAAGTGAGATCTTCTTCTGAATCTTTCTTCTCTTTATCTATGTGGGGAATTCATTAGCTCAAAGCTCCTCAGAGGTGGATAAACACAGTTGCAAAGAATTATTAATGATCACTCTCATTAATGTAGTGTTCATAATAAACACAACCTACTTTCAACTCTGTGAAACAAACAGGGCTACAAATTATTACTCCCTACTTCTCATGTGGCTCCTCTTATGCAAAGACAACACAAAAGTAATTAGGAATTAATTGAAACTACTGTAAGCTAAACTTGATCTCCCAGGATACAGGAAGTTTACAACAGACCTGAAGCTTCCGGTTCCATTGCGCTCACATAAATTTCAGAGTTAGTATTCTTGGCAGAGTGAATATTTAAAATGGCTTTGATGAGAAAAGAATGCCCTCTCAAATCAGATAATATAAAATATCACACAGCTGAAACAGGTTTATGTTAGTTGATTGTCCCAGAATAATAATCATGATACAGGAACGGAAAGATGTAAGATGGGGGCAGTTATCTGTGATATTTCCAACTTTTAAAAAGTTATGTTGAAAAATTCATCTTGGAGAGAATACCTATTTTGTTCACTAGAGAAATGAGTTATGATTATCTACATTGTTTTTGTCAAATCCATGGAGAAACTGAACTCTGTAGGCAGCTAATATATCTTCAGCACCCACTATACATTTTTGTTATAATTTCCAGATGTTCATTTCTTTAAATTCCAATGGTACTGCTTGACCCACTTTTCAGATGGAGTTGTTGGCTAGTGTTAGACAGTGAAAGTGATTATGTTAATCTCAGTCAGGATACACGAGGTTGAATTTCGGTAACAAACATCCCCAGCCTCTCAGGCTATCTATCACCCAAAGGAAACTTTTCAAGCTGGAGTCGCTTGCTTCTAGCGTAGAGTACTGGGGATGGGAAAGTGTGTTCTCAGCTATAGACAAGTCACGTGTACGCTTAACTGCATTGACCTGGAAGTCATTCGTCACTTCCACTCAAAGTCCATGGGTAAGAATTCCTGATATGACCCCAGTTCAGTGCTTAGAGGCTCCAAACTAGAATAAGCCACTCTGACAGATGAGGAGACTTTTAGCCCTCACCATAAGCATGGAATCTGGGAACTTATGCTAATAACAGGGACGTCAGGGGTAACTTTGATGTTGTTTAGTTACTAAGCCATGTCCGACTCTCTGCACCCCATGGACTACAGCTTGCCAGGCTCCTCCGTGCAAGGGATTTTCCAGGCAAGAATACTGGAGTGGGTTGCCATTTCCTCCTCCAGGGGATCTCCCTGACCTAAGGATTGAACCCAAGGCTTCTGCACTGGCGGGCAGATTCTTCACCACTGAGTCACCTGGGAAGCCCTGGAGTGATGACTTCAGGGAGGTGATGCTTGTCGGTCCCCTGTACTAGCTGCTTCTCCCATGAATTTGGCAGCCCTTGCAGAAGAAAACGCAACGTGGGCCTGAGAGAGGCCAGAGGATGAGGCCCTAGAGTCTTCTCTGGCTCCTGCACTGGCAGGATCTCTCTGGAACAATAGGAGAGTGAGAGGGTCTTTCCCTCAGCTCAGAAAATGGTGGCTGAAAGCAAGAGGTTACTGTTTCCTACGGTGAAGAATATGCCAGGAAGCCGGAAGGCAGTGGAGCCAAACTCTGGCCTTTGCCCGCTGGTAATAGTGTGGAAATATTCGGAGTATGGGGCTTCGCCTGGCAATTGCAATGTTTTTCCACACATAAATGGATAAAATCATTGAAGGGTCCCTAACAGGAAGCAAACTCCTGGGAAAGCTATTAGCAGTTTAACATTTGCAATTCATGTGACAGTGTTCTTGCCTTGAGGAGTATCACCGAAACAGCCCCGTTTGGTTTAAAATGTAACTATCACCGCCCAGGAGGTCGAGCATTCAGATCTCAGCTGGGGTTCTCTTGAATTTATTAACTTGGAGCATTATTAATTTATTAATGGAATGGAAACCTGCTGAAAATATTTCACTATCTTCCAGTAACTGCTTCTCCTCCAGAAGCATCACCGCTCTTCAGGTTGTAATCCTAAAGAATCTCCCACCTCTCTTCCCCTGGGCCCCCAGAACACCCTCTGTCCACCCCACTCTGTCTGTAGGTCCTTCCCTAACATTCTCTGAATCCTTTCTCTCTGTGTTTCCGCATGGAAGCCACAGCGCCTGATTGCTCTANACAAGAGTACACACCCAAGGCTCCATGACTAACCCAGTGCAGGTTATGGCAAAGGAGCCGTTGAGGAGTATGTTATTGGTCTTCTCTCTGTGGACTGAGACAGAGCATTCCTCACGCTGTGCTCCCATCAAGCCTGCCAGTTCTTATAGTCTGTTATTTCGCTTTGAGTGGTTTTTAACAGAAACAGTGAGAATGAACTCCTCTTTCTACCTTAAAACAAAAGCAGAATTTGATTGGCGCTCCCGCTGTAACATAGACGTGGGAAAATGAAACTTGACTCCCAAAATGAAGAGTGGCTTCATCTGAGGCCCCTATAGCTTTTAAGCAGCTGGTTCTCAGGAGTAATTTAGGCTGCAGGGAAGTCAGGCAGTGGTTTTGGCAGAAAGTCCCCCCTCCCATTTCTTCTTTTTCTATAAAGCTTTCCTGACATATAACTGATAAAGAAATTTAAGATATTTAAAGTGCACAAAGTGATGATCTGATATACATCAGTATTGTGAAAAGATTTCCTCCATCAAGCTAATTAATACATTCATCACCATACATACTTACCTTGTGAGTGTGTGATGTATTCACATAACTTCTAGTCTCATGGAAAATTTTAATTATACACTGCCATGCTATCAACTTCAGTCAACATGATATGCATTAGATGCTCAGACGCTGTGCATTTATAGCTGGAAGTTTGAAAATACTCCATTCTTTAGGACTAGTAGCTGCCCTATGTTCTGGTGGTGGTAGTTCAGGTGCTAAGTACGATCTCATTGAGTGTAGCCCACCAGGCTCCTCTGTCCATGGGATTTCCCAGGCAAGAATACTGGAGTAGTTTTCCATTTTCTCCTTCAGAGGTTCTTCCTTAGCCAGGGATCAAACCCACATCTCCTGCATTGCACAGATTCTTTTACCATTGAGCCACCAGGGATCAATGATCTGAAAAGATTACCAATTCCTTACTAATTATATGTTAGTAGACCCAGTAGTCTCTTTTCAAAGTCAGAAAATGATAAGTACTTTCCTTACAGAAAGGATTTTTTCACAATATGAAATCATAATATCTTGCTAAATATTTTAAATATGTAATGCCCATGGGAAAAAAGTGAGATCTTCTTCTGAATCTTTCTTCTCTTTATCTATGTGGGGAATTCATTAGCTCAAAGCTCCTCAGAGGTGGATAAACACAGTTGCAAAGAATTATTAATGATCACTCTCATTAATGTAGTGTTCATAATAAACACAACCTACTTTCAACTCTGTGAAACAAACAGGGCTACAAATTATTACTCCCTACTTCTCATGTGGCTCCTCTTATGCAAAGACAACACAAAAGTAATTAGGAATTAATTGAAACTACTGTAAGCTAAACTTGATCTCCCAGGATACAGGAAGTTTACAACAGACCTGAAGCTTCCGGTTCCATTGCGCTCACATAAATTTCAGAGTTAGTATTCTTGGCAGAGTGAATATTTAAAATGGCTTTGATGAGAAAAGAATGCCCTCTCAAATCAGATAATATAAAATATCACACAGCTGAAACAGGTTTATGTTAGTTGATTGTCCCAGAATAATAATCATGATACAGGAACGGAAAGATGTAAGATGGGGGCAGTTATCTGTGATATTTCCAACTTTTAAAAAGTTATGTTGAAAAATTCATCTTGGAGAGAATACCTATTTTGTTCACTAGAGAAATGAGTTATGATTATCTACATTGTTTTTGTCAAATCCATGGAGAAACTGAACTCTGTAGGCAGCTAATATATCTTCAGCACCCACTATACATTTTTGTTATAATTTCCAGATGTTCATTTCTTTAAATTCCAATGGTACTGCTTGACCCACTTTTCAGATGGAGATGTTGGCTAGTGTTAGACAGTGAAAGTGATTATGTTAATCTCAGTCAGGATACACGAGGTTGAATTTCGGTAACAAACATCCCCAGCCTCTCAGGCTATCTATCACCCAAAGGAAACTTTTCAAGCTGGAGTCGCTTGCTTCTAGCGTAGAGTACTGGGGATGGGAAAGTGTGTTCTCAGCTATAGACAAGTCACGTGTACGCTTAACTGCATTGACCTGGAAGTCATTCGTCACTTCCACTCAAAGTCCATGGGTAAGAATTCCTGATATGACCCCAGTTCAGTGCTTAGAGGCTCCAAACTAGAATAAGCCACTCTGACAGATGAGGAGACTTTTAGCCCTCACCATAAGAATGGAATCTGGGAACTTATGCTAATAACAGGGACGTCAGGGATAACTTTGATGTTGTTTAGTTACTAAGCCATGTCCGACTCTCTGCACCCCATGGACTACAGCTTGCCAGGCTCCTCCGTGCAAGGGATTTTCCAGGCAAGAATACTGGAGTGGGTTGCCATTTCCTCCTCCAGGGGATCTCCCTGACCTAAGGATTGAACCCAAGGCTTCTGCACTGGCGGGCAGATTCTTCACCACTGAGTCACCTGGGAAGCCCTGGAGTGATGACTTCAGGGAGGTGATGCTTGTCGGTCCCCTGTACTAGCTGCTTCTCCCATGAATTTGGCAGCCCTTGCAGAAGAAAACGCAACGTGGGCCTGAGAGAGGCCAGAGGATGAGGCCCTAGAGTCTTCTCTGGCTCCTGCACTGGCAGGATCTCTCTGGAACAATAGGAGAGTGAGAGGGTCTTTCCCTCAGCTCAGAAAATGGTGGCTGAAAGCAAGAGGTTACTGTTTCCTACGGTGAAGAATATGCCAGGAAGCCGGAAGGCAGTGGAGCCAAACTCTGGCCTTTGCCCGCTGGTAATAGTGTGGAAATATTCGGAGTATGGGGCTTCGCCTGGCAATTGCAATGTTTTTCCACACATAAATGGATAAAATCATTGAAGGGTCCCTAACAGGAAGCAAACTCCTGGGAAAGCTATTAGCAGTTTAACATTTGCAATTCATGTGACAGTGTTCTTGCCTTGAGGAGTATCACCGAAACAGCCCCGTTTGGTTTAAAATGTAACTATCACCGCCCAGGAGGTCGAGCATTCAGATCTCAGCTGGGGTTCTCTTGAATTTATTAACTTGGAGCATTATTAATTTATTAATGGAATGGAAACCTGCTGAAAATATTTCACTATCTTCCAGTAACTGCTTCTCCTCCAGAAGCATCACCGCTCTTCAGGTTGTAATCCTAAAGAATCTCCCACCTCTCTTCCCCTGGGCCCCCAGAACACCCTCTGTCCACCCCACTCTGTCTGTAGGTCCTTCCCTAACATTCTCTGAATCCTTTCTCTCTGTGTTTCCGCATGGAAGCCACAGCGCCTGATTGCTCTATAACTACATTCCAATTGCTCCCTCCACTGCTAACTCAAGGTCATACCACCTGCTTGACTGTTGTATTATTCTCCTTCCTAAAGTTTACAGTGATCAGGGGTTTGGAGAAGACCTTGGAACAGGTCATAGTATTGACCTTCCCAATATAACCAGATTTTGCACATGGACTGACAATTACTGTGAATAGTGCTGCAATAAACATGGGAGTAGATATATATATGTATTGAATATATATATAAAAAGAATTTCAGGAGTGATACAACCGGCAGAAATTAGCCTCGAAGATCCGGGAAATCTTCTAAATAACACGGGGACAAAGTTCACTTCTCGGATGAATTCTTGGTTGCCTAGCAGGGTCTACCACTTACCTATGAAATTTTACTTACCTCAACCATCAAGATCGATGGTCTATTCCTTATAACCAACTTTACCCCCTTCATTAAAGTGCAGAGGTTATTCGCCCCAGGGTCCTGACTGTTTGGCTTTCGTTAATCCTTCTCTGTTTTCTAAGATCAAAGAAAAGAGGCAAAGTCTTGTCAATACTGCATAATGTACATTTCACTGACTGGCCGTCACAACTTACCCCCAAGTTCCACTGCTGCCAGCTCGCACCATCTCAGTACAAAGCAGCCCAGCCTAGTAACCAACAATGGAAAAGAATTTGAGGACATCTTTCTAGATACGGCCAACACACCCCGACTAGTGAAGAAGGTTCCCTCACGCAAAAAGAGAAATACAGGAAATATAATATGAATGAGTTAAATCTTACTAAAAATGGCAACCTCAGGACGTACACCTCCCGGGCTAAGAGTCCCTTCAGTCCGACAATAGACACAAAGGGAGGGAGTGTTTTAAGGCGGGTGGATGGTCACAGGGCAGCTGGGTCTACACGTTGTCCACCTCATGACAGGAGTGCAGTATGGAAAGGAAGTGGGCTGTTAAGGACTCTGATGAGCCTCCCTAACACAGTTCTCAAAACCTGCAGACCTGCCCACCGCATGCAGGTTGAGAGTTCTGCGATTCCCGCGTCCACCTGAAAACCCCATTGCGCTCCCACATCTGTGTATTTTACTGTAGGTCAAGGCAGTTAATCACCAGAAGGCCCTGGGGCAGCCGCATAGAAGCTTATTTATGGCCAAATCAAGAAACTGAAGTCCTGAACCGTGCCTGATTAGCTGCACTAATCTGCTGCTTGTGGCTAATTTCTGAGCAGCTTCCCCCACAGGTGTTTGCCCTCCGCCATAAATCACGGCGTCCACCTCCCCGCTGCACCCTGGTCCCACCATGCATGCAGATGGCCTGTTTAAGTGACAGGCAGGAGCTAATGGATGGCCACTAAATCACCCCCATGTTCACTCAACTGTCTCTACTCCGAAACGGGTCCTGCGGCGTTCCCACCGCCCAGCTCCCTTCAGATGTTATTGTAACCCTAGCCTCTGTGCACACTGCATGTAACCTTTCAAAGGTACAAAGTGTACATTTCCCCATTTTTATTTGTTTTCCTTGTAGAGCACACCCTTTGCATAAGACAACATCATTAAAATTTCCACCATAGCCAGCTGTGCAACAGAGCAGAGCAGAATCCCAACGACTTGGATGGTGAAAGGAAACCCTCACTTGGAATGTGGCAACTCTGGGCCTCCTTTTACCTTTTTTTTTCTTTTTTAAATTAAAGATGTTAATTAAATGGCTCACAAACCAAACAATTTAAACACTAAATATTATGGGCAGGAAGTGCTTGGCTTGCATACTATTTGATTCTCTAGAGTAGGTCCTTGTTTTAAATCAACATATAGGTCAATGTAAAAGCCAGTAGCTATGAAAATACATATTTCACATATATCTACAATGTACGTCTATGCTTGGAACAGAAGAAAATATAGGGCTTGGCAAGAGATTTGTTTCAAGCTCTAGCTAAGAAAACTCTCAGGAGAAAATATTGATCAGCTGGTACCAAATGAAATCTTATAAATGAACATAATAGATGACAAAATAGGAATGAAAAACAAGGTTGTGGCTTCACTACACTAGAACAAGTATAGTGATGGTTTTTGATATAATAGACATACAATACGTACAACTCTTCAACTCTGTTCATTGAAAGAGTAAAACAGCTGTTTGAAATTTTCAGTTACTTTTAGGAATTTTGCACGCCTCATCCTTAGATTCAATTATTTAACAGGAAATACCCCATTTATCTGTTATTTTTAGTGTTCCCTAATTGAGCTCAAGTAGCCAAATATGGGTTTTTGTTTGTTTGTTGTTATGACTGCATAACACAACATGTAGGATCTTAGTTTCCTGACCAGGGATTGAACCTCCTACATTGGAAAGTGGCGTCTTCACCACTGGACTGCCAGGGAAGTCCTTGGCTAAATGTAATGCCAGGATTCCGGTCATAAAAGTAATGTATTCTAGACGGTTCCACTTCTATCCTAGATGAGACACAGGAACCAGATTTACCCTTCCTGCTGAAACAATCAAAACCGGGCAAGCTATACAATATAATGGATTTTAAGATGCTGGACAGCAGGCAATGGAGATATCTGGAAGATGGGAGATAAACTGGACCAGCCCTGTGACACTGCTTTCCACCTGGAGAGCTTCCAGGCCAGAGCACGGAAGATGGGCCCTGGTGGAGCCCAGTGGACTCGTCTTGTTAAAGAGACACAACTGAGCATCCCAGGAGGTCAGGGTGATGAGAATGCCCCAGACCTAGGTACCGGAGAGAAGAGGGCTGCATCAAGATGGTCCTCTGGGGACTTCCGGAAGGTCCTTCAAAAGTATTTAGCTGAGTACTAACCAGAACATTGGGTTTCCCTAAGAGCTCAGTTGGCAGAGAATCTGCCTGTAATGCAGGAGACCCTAGTTTGATTCTTGGGTCAGGAAGATCTGCTGGAGAAGGGATAGGCCACCCACTCCAGTACGCTTGGCCTTCCTTTGTGGCTCAGCTGGTAAAGAATCCGTCTGCAGTGTGGGAGACCTGGGTTTGATTCCTGGGTTGGGAAGAGCCCCTGAAAATGGGAAAGGCTACCCGCTTCAGTATTCTGGCCTGGAGAATTTCATGGACAGTATAGTCCATGGGGTTGCAAAGAGTCACACATTTGAGGGACTTTCACTTAGCACATAAACAGAATATCAAGCACAGTAAGCTCCCTGAGGCTTGGAAAGATCTGCCAGAAAGGATAAGAGCTAACAGGGCTGAGCAACCACCCGAGTCCTAAAAGGGCGCCTGTTTTCAACACCAGGAAGACCCATGATTCAAGACCACTGAGCAGTACTCTCAGGCAAGTCTCGTCTGAGCAGGGGAGGAGCTAGCCATAGGCTGTACACTGTTCCCCTTCTACTGCAAGACCGTAAAAGCAGGACCCAAGAGGAGAAAGATGACTTCAAGTTAAACAACTGCACCCTGGGGTGGAGGGGGGGTGGGGTTGGGGAAGAGGGGAATATGCTAAAAATAATTATAGAAATTTAGAAATATCCAATCACCAAAGAGTAAAACAAAAATTAGACAAGGACATTTGACAGGTTTTTAAATTGTAATCCATATATGCAAAAAGTTAAATACCTCACATAGAAGATATAAAGAAGATCCAAATTGAATTTTAAGAGATTAAAAATTCATGTATCTGATGAAAAATACAGTTTAGTTCAGTTCAGTTCAGTTGCTCAGTCATGTCCAACTCTCTGTGACCCCATGGACTGCAGCATGCCAGCCTCCCTATCATCAACTCACGGAGTTCACCCAAACTCATGTCCATTGAGTCGGTGATGCCATGCAACCGTCTCATCTGCTGTCATCCCTTCTCCTCTTGCTTTCAAACTTTCTTAGCATCAGGGTCTTTTCAATGAGTTCTTTGCATCAGGTAACCAAAGGATTAGAGTTCCAGCTTCAGGATCAATCCTTCCAGTGAATATTCAGGACTGATTTCCTTTAGGATGGACTTGTTGGATCTCCTTGCAGTCCAAGGGACTCTTAAGAGACTTCTACAACACTACTGTTGAAAAGCATCAATTCTTCAGCACTCAGCTTTCCTGATGGTCAAACTCTCACATCCATACATGATTACTGGAAAAACCATAGCTTTGACTAGATAGGACTTTGTTGGCAAAGTAATGTCTCTGCTTTTTAATATTCTATCTAGGTTGGTCATACCTTTTCTTCCGGGGAGCAAGTGTCTTTTAGTTTTATGGCTGTAGTCACCATCTGCAGTGATTTTGGAGCCCCCAAAAGTAAAGTCTGTCACTCTTTCCATTGTCTCTCCATCTATTTCCCATGAAGTGATGAGACTGGATGCCATGATCNGAGAGAACCATAGCTTTGACTAGATAGGACTTTGTTGGCAAAGTAATGTCTCTGCTTTTTAATATTCCGTCTAGGTTGGTCATACCTTTTCTTCCAGGGAGCAAGTGTCTTTTAGTTTCATGGCTGTAGTCACCATCTGCAGTGATTTTGGAGCCCCAAAAGTAAAGTCTGTCACTCTTTCCATTGTCTCTCCATCTATTTCCCATGAAGTGATGAGACTGGATGCCATGATNCCTGTCTCCTGAGGACTTGGCAGCCTTCTGGAAGATGGCACCAGTGGCGCATGTTCTCACACTCATGTGTCAATATTCCAGAGCTCACTTCCTCCAGCCCGACAGTCACCAGCTTCCATGGCCACGTTCTCAGAACATAGCGTTGATAACTAAACCCCGTGTAGGCTATCAAACCCAAACAAAAGTCCACCTTTTCTCAACACTACTTTCCTAAACGGTACTTTCATCCAACTAGTACTTCCAATCTATTGATTTCATAACAATTAAACAAATTCTCAATGTCTTAAGCATAATTTTAGAAATTCATTACTTTCTCCTGACTTAAAAATGAATACAAGTCAACAGTGTAAAATGTCACCCTCCTGTACCCCAGTTCAATTTGCAGAGTTCTCACCATATACCTTCTGGACCTTACAGATCAAGAGTCAGTTTCTTGAGATAACTTTCAAAATGTGTTCCTGTGTATTCTAGCCAAAGCAAACAAGTGGTCTTAATGTCCCTATTTTTATTTAAAAGGTAGAATGCTATGCATAGTATTCATCTTCCCTTTTTTCACTTAATAAATCTTTCGGATACTTCTAGAAAGTCTATAAGAGCTTTCTTTGTCTTTTTTTTTTAACAAAAAAATGATAATCTTAGCCATCTTTAAGTATGCATTTAGTAGTGTTAGCTACGTTCACGTTGTTCTGCTACAGATCTCTCTCCAGAACTTTTTCATCTGGCAAAACTGGAACTGATTTTTGTAAGCAGTGTAAGATAACGCTGCAATTTTCCTTTTCATGTGGATATCCAGTTTTCCCAACACTATTTGGTGAAGAAACAGCTCTTTCTCCCTTGTGTGATCTTTACATCCTTGTTGAAGGTCATTTAAGCACATACACCATGATTTCTGGGGCATCTGTTCTGTTCTATTGGTTTATATTTCTGTCTCAATCTCAGTACTGCCGTCTTTTGCTTACTGTAGTTTTGTAACATGTTTTGAAATAAGGAAGAGTGGACACCTCCAGACTTATTTCTTGTTTTCAAGATTGTTTTGGTTCTTTGAGGCACCTTGAAATTGCACACATAATTTAAGATGTCTTCTATTTCTGAAAAAAAATGCCTTTGGAATTTTAATAGATATTGCATTGAATCTATATATCATGTTGGATGACAACATTTAAGCAATATTAAAAGTCTTTCAATCGATTATGACTTTTTATTTGTATTCTCTGTCTTTATTTTACTGTATTCTGTTATATGTTTGTATTGATTTATGTAGTTGCCAATTTAATAAATCTGTACTTTGTTAACAATTATTGCCATCGGTACAACTTTGCTATTAGGAATAATGCCACAGCAAATAACCACATATCCACATGTTTTTTGTTATGCTAGGGTAAATTTCCAGAGATGGAGTTGCTGGGTCAAAACGCATACGAGTTTGTAATTTTGAATAATGTGCCAAATTGCCCTCTACAGAGGTTGCACCAATTTACATTTCTGATAGTCATCTCTCTTCTTCACTAATTCAATGAAAGTATGTGATCAAACTTTCAGATTTTTTCGATGTAGTAAGCAGAGCTTGGCACCTCGGTGTAATTTTAACGTGCTTTTCCTTTAGTAAAAGTGAGATTGAGTGTCTTTTCCTACATTTCCGTCTCCTTTCTTGGGACACCAGTTTCTATATAGTGCCCATTTTTCCGTTGGGTTCTTGGTGTTTTATTATCAGCTTGAGGGAAATGCTGTCTATTAGGGAGAACGGTACTTGGCTTGTGATATGTATTATAAAAAGTCTTTTAGGTTTGACATTTATCTCAAGCTTTATTATTATTATTTTTTTCTTTTTGGTTCATACAGTAAATTTTAGCTTTTGCAGTAAAATTTAATTATATTTTCTTTTACGACTTCTTGATTTTATTCAGCCCTTTCTCCAAGATTATTAAGGCATTTTGCCATGCCTGCTGGACCTTTAATAAGTTTACATTTTATAATTAAATCTTGGAACCATTTGAAGTTTTTTGAGGTGTGGTGTAAAGAATGGGTCCAACATTCCTGTATTCATAAATCAATCCAGTTGTCCCAATACCACTTATTGAGAAGTCTATCTTTACTCCTCTTACTTAGTTGCCATATTAATAAAATTCCAAAGTCCCAGGGCACTTCAGGGCGTTTCCTCTGGTCTGTCTCTCCCTGCGCCAGGACCCGAACACTTCATTAATGCAGAGTTTATTATGTGTTTTAACATCTGGTGGGGCCATCCACCCTCCACGGGCTTTTCTCTCATAATGTTCTCTGAGTCTTTTCGTTCCATATGAGCTTTAGGATCCTTTAATTTTACTGCTCCAAAAATATCTCTTGGCATATTTTTATTGGAACCATGTGAAATTTGTAAGTTAAATTGTAAGAACTCCATACATCTTTAGTTTTGAATATTCATGTTCAAGAACATGGTATGCCTTTCTTATGTTCAATTATTTTTGTGTTCTTTGGATAATATTGGAAAGGTTAGTTCAAGTAAGTATTGTTTTTTCCTCTTGAAGTTAATCATTTTACATTTGAGTATATTTGGGTTTCATTACTTTAAATGGGCACTTTTCCATAATACAGGTATATATGGTATGTATATATATATATATATATGTAAATAAATATATATCAGTTTATGTATAAATTATTTTTTCACTTTGCACAATTTCTGAATTTTGATTTTATTTTCAAAAGTGTTTTGTTGATTCCCTCACTTTTTTCATGTCACATATGATCATATAGTGAGAAAATTATCTCATCTTTTCCAGTTTTTTCCACTTGCTTTATTTCTTATCTGATTGCGTTGGTTAGCACCTCCTCCCCAGTGTTAGATGATGCTGGTTTGTAGCAAGCATGCTGATAGTCAAAGGGATATTTTGCATCCTAACTTATCAGCAGTAATATAGACGTGTATATACGAAAAACCCTAAATGTGAAATGAATAAACATAATCAAAGAACACTTTACTGACATAATTATTTAATAATCTCGAGCTGATTCCAGATGGTAGGATGGTTGAATATTAAGAAAGCTATTGATCTAATCCATAATATTAAAGATCTAAAGAAAAATATGCTCATCTCTACACATGCTGACAGGCATTTGGAAATATTCAACAACTATCCATGATTTTAGAAAAAATTAATAAATCAAAAACAGATGGCCATTTCCTAATTGATAAAATGTGTCTGCTTTTTCCCAAAAGCCAGAATTACACTCAATAGTGAAACACAAGACGAACTGCAAGCTCTTGTATTTTACTTGTGCCCTAGTGTGTGGGCTGTTTCAGTAGACATTCCACAATCAGACATAAGAAAACGTCACCTCTATTTCCTGGAGACAGTATTTGCTGTATATAAGGTAAATCTCCTTTACTAATGATATTATTAATGCTTACGGCTCTTCTAGTTCTCGCAGTTTCTGTGATTTGTGCTTCATTAATATGGCAACGATGCTATTTCATGCATAGATGTTCATAACTGCTACATCTTTCTTATCAATAGTTCATTTTTATATTATAGTTTATTTTTAATCTTGTTTAAAGGTTCCACCCGAACTCCTTGTCTTTAAATTTAAGTCACCTGCTTTCTCTTTTCCTCTAATAGCTCTTTGCTTGTTCATTTTACAGTTTTAAAGTCACAACATTTTAAGTGGAACAATATAAATTTGGGTTTCACTTTAAAATGTGTTTATTTACATTCATCAAAATAATAAATATGTTTTGTTTTAATCCTTTCATATAATTTTGTGTATTATTTATGTGTAAAGCCTTTAATAGGCGTTCAACTTTTTTGTGCTTTTTTGGTGAATATTTTGTGCTTTTTTGTATTTAGAAAGGCTGGCATTTTGGGTTTTTCACTTTAGTGATTACCTTTATAAAGAAAAGGGAAGTCGCTCAGTTGTGTCCAACTCTTTGCGACCCCATGGACACCAGACTCCTCTGTCCAGGGGATTTTCTAGGCAAGAGTACTGGAGTGGGTTGCCGTTTCCTTCTCCAGGGAACTTCCTGACCCAGGGATCGAACCCAGGTCTCCCACATTGTAGCCAGACGCTTTCCGTCTGAGCCACCACTATGATCTTAGCCAAAAGGCCAAGAAGCGATTACCTTTATAATTAAAACTTAATTTAGCGCCCTTCATCTTTTCATTATTTAGGCAGTACCTTCTACAAGTAATAGTAAATATGGCATCATGTTACGAGAATTTTTTTAGCATTAGCATTATTTCGTTCAATATCTTTCTATTTTTTCTTAATGTTCCACTTAAAAAGAGATGTCCTAGTCACAAAAATTGTGTTTATCTTTGTGCAGTCTTGGTTGGGTGCCTTCCTTCACATCGTGAAAGAATCCCGCTTGTGGGGTTATGTTCAGTCATCCTAATCAGAAGTTGTGGTCACAGTTTCATACCTTTGGAGTTTAGTTTCCATAGTCACTGCTTGATTGGCTGACGTTCTTCATCTGTAGTTTTTATGAAGTTCACAGACAAAAAGAATAGTCCTTGGTTGCTGCATGCTAAAGATAATGATTTTGTAAGTCCTTGGTTGCTGCATGCTAAAGATAATGATTTTGACAGGATGGAGCTAATTTTTAGGTCCGTTTTTCCTTGACCAATAATATGGTCTTTTAAAATAAATTTAAATTGTCTTCATTTCAGAAAGAAATTTACTCCAGAAGTTGTCTCTCTCTGGAAAGCTACATGTTAAAGGAGGAGAGGGATTTTTGGAGCTCGTGGCATCTGAAAAGTCTCTTTTTGCTCTAAAGAAAAATTTCTTTCGTTTCATTTGTTTTATTTTATACTTTTGGAGACTTCAGTGATGGAGAAATTAGATTTTCATATAAACTTTAGGTTAACTGTTGCTTTCAATAAGAATGCCTACAGAGATTTTAGTTAGAATTACTTTGAACTTATAAATCTGTGAGGGGAAATTGGGGCTTCTCAAGTGACTCTAGTGGTAAAGAACTCACCTGCGAACCCAGGGAACACAGAGATGCAGGTTCAATCCCTGGCTTAGGAAAATCCCCTGGAGGAGTGCACGGCAGCCCATTGCAGTACTCTTGCCTGGAGAATCCCATGGCCAGTGGAGCCTAGTGGGCTGTGTGTCCAAAGGGGTGGACCCAGCTGAAGTGACTCAGCACGCACCCTCAACAAAACTCAGACCTCCAATTCATGAAAAAAAGTTGGATAATCTTGGGTATATATGTGTGAATATATATGACTAACATATATGTATGTATGCATAAATATATATTTTTTCAGTTCAGTTCAGTTGCTCAGCTGTGTCCAACTCTTTGTGGCCCCATGAATCACAGCACGCCAGGCCTCCCTGTCCATCACCAACTCCCGGAGTTCACTCAGATTCATGTCCATAAAGTCAGTGATGCCATCCAGCCATCTCATCCTCTGTTATCCCCTTTTCCTCCTGCCCCCAATCCCTCCCAGCATCAGAGTCTTTTCCAATGAGTCAGCTCTTCGCATGAGGTGGCCAAAGTACTGGAGTTTCAGCTTTAGCATCAGTNGTCCTCTTCTCCTCCTGCCCCTAATCCCTCCCAACATCAGAATCTTTTCCCATGAGTCAACTCTTCGCATGAGATGTCCAAAGTACTGGAGCTTCAGCTTTAGCATCATTCCTTCCAAAGAAATCCCAGGGCTGATCTCCTTCAGAATGGACTGGTTGGATCTCCTTGCAGTCCAAGGGACTCTCAAGAGTCTTCTCCAACACCACAGTTCAAAAGCATCAATTCTTTGGCACTCAGCCTTCTTCACAGTCCAGCTCTCACATCCATACATGACCACAGGAAAAACCATAGCCTCGACTAGACGGACCTTAGTCAGCAAAGTAATGTCTCTGCTTTTGAATATACTATCTAGGTTGGTCATAACTTTTCTTCCAAAGAGTAAGTGTCTTTTAATTTCATGGCTGCAGTCACCATCTGCAGTGATTTTGGAGCCCCCCAAAAATAAAGTCTGACACTGTTTCCACTGTTTCCCCGTCTATTTCCCATGAAGTGATGAAGTGATGGGACCAGATGCCATGATCTTCGTTTTCTGAATGTTGAGTTCTTTGATTTTTCTCTTCAGTTTACTATTTTGCAAATCTCAAAAAATTTGGTTGGGTCTGTCTCTAAATATTTCAAGTTTTTTGGCCTTACTGAAAATTCTTTCTTTGAAATTTTGCTAATTGTTTATATCTAGTATATAAAAATGCAATTCTTTTTGTTGGCTTTCAATGCCACAATATTGCCGAACTCATAATATCTACTACTGTTTTTCTAGGTGCCTTGGCATTTTGACATAGATAATCTAGTCTATAAATAGAAACAATTTTAGCCTTTATTTTTGATCTCCTATAATGCCACTTCTCTGTCTCCCTCACTATACTGTACGGGATAGTTCCTCCACATGCTGTTCTGGTAGGTAGAATAATGCCTCCCCCCAAAAAAGGTGCTCACACCCTAATTACCAGCACTATGAAAATGTTGCCTTAAGTAGCAAAAGGGACGTTGCAGATGTGATTAAGAGTATGGACTTTGAGTTAAAGTGATTATTCTGGATTATCCAACGGGACACAATCTATCTAATCATGCTAGCATTTAAGATTACAGGAGTCCTTTAATGTAGGGTGAAACTCCAGTACTTTGGCCACCTCATGGGAAGAGTTGACTCATTGGAAAAGACTTTGACGCTGGGAGGGATTGGGGGCAGGAGGAGAAGGGGACGACAGAGGATGAGATGGTTGGATGGTGTCACTGACTCAATGGACATGAACGTGAGTGAACTCCAGGAGATGGTGACGGACAGGGAGGCCTGGCATGCTGCAATTCATGGGATCGCAAAGAGTCAGACATGGCTGAGTGACTGAACTGAACTTTCATGTAGGGTTAACATGACTGAGAGAAAGAAAAAAGACCTCTGGTTATAATATAGGCTCAGCCGCTGCTGGTGACTTTGAACATGGTGAAGGGAACCATTAGTCAAGGAGCGTGAGCGGACCCAAAGAAACTGGAGACAGCCTTCAGGGACAGACAGCAAGACTCTGGGCACGTCAGTCCTACAACTGCAAGAAACTGAGTTCTGCCAACAGTCTGAACGGGCAGGAAGTGGTTCACCTCTCAGGCCTCCAGTCAACAAGGTCCTGCTGACACCTGGATTTTCACTTCTGACTCTAGATAGATAAAATAATCAATACAAGCGATCCTAAGACACAAAGTTTTTGATGATTTGTTGGCTCATCAATAGAAAACTGATATAGGTATTGAGTAGAAATGTTGATAGGAAACATCCTTGTTTTTATTCTCAGTCAATCAATGTATTTTATTCACTCTTGGGGGAAAGTATCGTCTGTCACTGTTAAGTATAATAGCTTAGGTTGGAATAGGAACCTAGCAAGGAATAGATTCTGTGCAGCTTGCCTTTCTCAAATTAAGGAAGCTTATTTCTCTGTTTTTGTTTTAATAAAGCCTAGTTGTTGGATTTTGTCAAAGCTTTGTCTGCAAAGCAAACAAACATTATGGAGATAATGTTTTTTCACTTGCAGCACGTTCATATAGCAAATTATATTGATCAGTTTGCAAATGTTAACTGAGCCTTGTGTTTCTGTTGATAAGTACCATTCAATCATGATTTATTATGCTTTCTTTTATACTGCTAGATTTTACTTCCTCACTTTTTTAGAGCTGTTGATCTATACTTTTTGTTGCTGTGGACTATCTTTGTCTAGTTCTGATGTCAGCATAATGCTGGGCTACTAAAATAAACTCGCACACTTTCTCCATCCTGTATTTTCTGGACGAGGTTATGTGCAACTGGTATTGGTATTATCTCTTCCTCAGGTTTCGACAGAATTTGCCAGTAAAGATACTTGAATTCAGTGATAATAATTTAAACTAAAACTTTATTTTATACATATATATATGCATAAAATACTATTATGGTCATCTATTTCTTCCTGAATGAGCTTTGATGCTTTGTATCGTTCAGTAAGTCTGTCTCGTCTATGACACTGTGCACTTGTGCGTCTTTAGCATTAATATTGCTCTGCTCTCCTTTTAAGATCTGCAGATTCTCTAGTGATGTCATTTTCAAATTTCTGATATTAGTAATTTATGTCCTCTCTTTTTTTTCTGATCAGTCTGGCTAAAAGGTTCTTCAGTTTCATTGATCCTTTTGAAACAATCTCCTTTAATTCCATTGATTTTTCTTTTCTTCTGTTTTTAATTCTATTGAACACTACTGTTAAGTTTCTCATTTCCTTTCTTTATGATTAAGCTTAATTTTCTTTTCCTCTGTAATTTATTCCTGTGTAAGTTTTAGCAATTAGCTTGAAACATCTGTTATTTTCAGTGTAAGCATTTAAAGAAAATTTCCTTCAAAGAACTGTTTTATCTCCATCTTATAAATTTGTATACAATGTATTTTAATTGCAATTCATTTTAATTTATGTTCCAATTCTCTATGCGGCTCTTTGATCCATGAGTTATTTAGAAGTATAGTGTTTATTTCTCAAATTTTGGAGCACTATCTAGTTATCTAATATTGATTTCTAGTTTATTTTATTGTAGTCAGGGGAAAACATTGTGCACAGCTTCAACTATTTTAAGTATTTTGAAGTTGATTTTGTTTGAGGCAGCAGATCAGTTTTCTCAATGCTATTTGACTCACAATCTATTTCTCAGTCGTTTAAAATGTCAGCATTACAATATATACTAATCGCACCCATTTTTGAACCACATAAAAATATTGCAGTGTTTAACGCATCTCCACGGGAAATATATTTAATTTGTATCACAGGTTTTTGCATGTGAACTTTATTCCAAAGAAAACCCATTATGGGCATAAAACCAGGAGTGATTTTCAGGACATAATTATTTTTCAAATCATTTTGCAAAAAGTTGTAGATTTTTTCAGGGATTTGGCTTATCCTTGTAAATAACTATTTTTAGCCAAGTACTTTTGTAACATATTATTGGCTATTCTGGATTCTTTCATGCAATATGAGTTCAAAATCTCTTATGTAATTAAAGAAGGGCATTGTTTTCCATCTGGGCTTGACTTGCAGAATTGTGGATGTCAAGATCATGAAGATACCGTTGATTTAAGACTGCACATGTTCCTACGGTTTGTGCTAGACTTGGAAAGAATGTTCAAGTCATATTCTCAGATCCAAGGACAAAGGTGAAGACTTTTTAAAAAATTTCTAATCATTTATTTTTAAAGCACTTGACAAGGGTAGTCAGTGATGCACACAAAAAAAGAGGAGACTCCTTCTGCCTGCCCTAGGGGAACAGCAGCGGGAAGAGACAGGCATGCAAGTCACAGGGAAGGTAACGGGGAGCGAATGTAAGGGAGTGCCTGTGTGCTTCCTTACCCAGGTTTTCTGTATCTATATCCAGATCTGTCTCTATTTATACACAAAGGTAAAAAGCAACCTTTTGAAATAATCCTTGCTGTGAACGGCTGAGACAAAAGAATGAGAAAAAGCTTCCCGGAGAAAGTGCTTCCAAGCTTGTGGTAGCTCAAGGGGCCTTAGAGAGTTTACCTTAAGAGAGAAATCCGAGCTTCCGACAGAATGAGGCAACGAGGCTGTGCACTAAAAATCAGTCTATTGTAAACTGAAGCACTTCTTTAACAGCAGTGCATGAAAGGAAGGAGGCATTGCATACGCAGAAGTGTCCCTCTCATAGCGTCGTTGTTGTTGTTTTAAATAGAGGGTACATTTAAGGAAGTGGATAACAGGAAGTGAACAAAGACAGAGCATAGAGCCGTGCAAGCCACTTCTCAGTAAAAGATCTCTCCGTAATGAGTGGGTCCTTAGGGCTGTTCTCTGGAAAATTGCATTTTTTATTTTTTTGAGGAGTATTTCCTATACATGTACACAGACACATCTACACAATTATTATTTTTTTTTATCAGGAAATCATCTTTGCCCCTAGATGACATTTCATATGGACAGTGCTTTCCAGGATATTTGTTCATTGATGATCGAGACCCCATATTTATGGAAGAAATATTTTCTTTTTTTTTTCTTTACCTACCTCAAGGCACAGCTATCTTGCATCTTTGCAAAGTGCCCAGGGCAGAGTACTCTGGTGCTATCTGTTAATACCAGAAGGTTCTACATTACATATTTTATGTTAAGATGCAAAGCAGTGTCACCTAGGGGCCTCAGATCTTTGAAGAAAAATGATATTTTTGTAACGAGTTTGTGCCTTTCCTCCATCCAGTGACTTTTCCACACATAGAGGGATGGGACTTTCTGGACACTTCCTCCTTAACCATGTTACAAGGAATTTTGCATAAAGGATTTATTGGATGTAGTGAAAGTGGAACACATGCATGAATTAAATGGCAAGAAAACAGAAAGCCAGAGCAGCGAGTGTCTGGGTTCATGGTTAGCATTTAAATCTCTCCCAGGTGACATGGGTCCATTTCACCTGGTATGTTGACCTAACTAGAAGCCTTGGGGATTAGCCCCTTCTTAGGGCCGCTCTTCTTTCAGAGAAGCAACAAAGGGAGAAAGAACGCTGGTGTTTTTACACAAAGCAGGCGTCTACCGACCCCCAAATGGTCCCCATTTCACTATTCTGTTTTAAATATAATAGCACCTGTGCAAAAACGTCTAATGTATATTATTGGGTAGGGGGACGCCAAGGAAACCGCAGATGACAGTTAGTCCCGACTGTCAATCTACACGTTTAATGAGAAAGGCTGCCCGATTTAATGAATCCTGGTCCTTCGTGCTGGCATCATTTTCAGCAGAACTTGCGTCTTAACACCTCAGTGGCAGCAGTTTTCAGCCCCGTTATGGCAGCTCGATGCGCCGTAATGGAAGGCGTTTGCCTTGTGAACTATTAAGCCTGTATAAGCAATCACAATGCATTTACTGACATGGAGAAGGCAGGGCGAGGGGTGTGTGTGTGTGTGTATGAGTGAGTGCTCATGAGCACGTAGAGGAAGGGGGCAGGGGGAGGACACGTGAATGACTGACCAGCCTAAACTCAGATGTTTAATTGCACCGGTCATGTCCTGTGAGCCTTAGCACAAGGGACCAAACAGCAAGAAAGGGAAAAATAGCATTTTACGTCACAAGCGCCAGGCAAAGCCAAACCTAACTGGGTCGCAGTGGCGGAGGGGCCAGCGGGCCTGTGGCCACCAGGTGCCCAGCTTTGCCACGGCCTGTGAGCTGATGCAGGCTGGCTCTGGGCCCCAGCCCTGGCCCTGCGTTTGTCTACAATGCCTCTCCCCCTTTTTCCCTCTACTGCAGGTGTAAAGCTGGAAGGCAGGGTGAAGCCCTTTCTCTTACCTCCAGGATTTGGTGGGATTTCGGCTCCAACCTACTCTGCACGCCTGCCCCACACACGGCTGCTCCTCCAGACCGTGCACCACCCAGACGCACGTGAGATGCAAGAGGCGGGTGTGTTTCATCTCAGTCACTACTTAGAAAAAGGAAAAGAACTGCTCCCAGCATCCTCGGGTGACACGCTTTCAGTGTCAAGGTCATGGGAGAGGCTCTGCCCCCTGCTGTCCACCCCTGTCCCCCCCGTGCGCCCACCTGCCGCACGTTTTCTGCGTGTCCTTTAAGGAGGAGAGATGCCGGCGCTTCCTCTGTGGTCCCAAGACCTCTGCCTGGTATTAATAGATTAGAGGTGGAAGAACATAGGTCGTGTTGCCACAGTGGGACCAGGGAGAGGAATAAATAATTCAGGTTAGGGCGATCCCAGAGGCTGATGGCTCTGATGACTAGCTGCTGTCATGGGCAAGAGNTTCGTTTTCTGAATGTTGAGTTCTTTGATTTTTCTCTTCAGTTTACTATTTTGCAAATCTCAAAAAATTTGGTTGGGTCTGTCTCTAAATATTTCAAGTTTTTTGGCCTTACTGAAAATTCTTTCTTTGAAATTTTGCTAATTGTTTATATCTAGTATATAAAAATGCAATTCTTTTTGTTGGCTTTCAATGCCACAATATTGCCGAACTCATAATATCTACTACTGTTTTTCTAGGTGCCTTGGCATTTTGACATAGATAATCTAGTCTATAAATAGAAACAATTTTAGCCTTTATTTTTGATCTCCTATAATGCCACTTCTCTGTCTCCCTCACTATACTGTACGGGATAGTTCCTCCACATGCTGTTCTGGTAGGTAGAATAATGCCTCCCCCCAAAAAAGGTGCTCACACCCTAATTACCAGCACTATGAAAATGTTGCCTTAAGTAGCAAAAGGGACGTTGCAGATGTGATTAAGAGTATGGACTTTGAGTTAAAGTGATTATTCTGGATTATCCAACGGGACACAATCTATCTAATCATGCTAGCATTTAAGATTACAGGAGTCCTTTAATGTAGGGTGAAACTCCAGTACTTTGGCCACCTCATGGGAAGAGTTGACTCATTGGAAAAGACTTTGACGCTGGGAGGGATTGGGGGCAGGAGGAGAAGGGGACGACAGAGGATGAGATGGTTGGATGGTGTCACTGACTCAATGGACATGAACGTGAGTGAACTCCAGGAGATGGTGACGGACAGGGAGGCCTGGCATGCTGCAATTCATGGGATCGCAAAGAGTCAGACATGGCTGAGTGACTGAACTGAACTTTCATGTAGGGTTAACATGACTGAGAGAAAGAAAAAAGACCTCTGGTTATAATATAGGCTCAGCCGCTGCTGGTGACTTTGAACATGGTGAAGGGAACCATTAGTCAAGGAGCGTGAGCGGACCCAAAGAAACTGGAGACAGCCTTCAGGGACAGACAGCAAGACTCTGGGCACGTCAGTCCTACAACTGCAAGAAACTGAGTTCTGCCAACAGTCTGAACGGGCAGGAAGTGGTTCACCTCTCAGGCCTCCAGTCAACAAGGTCCTGCTGACACCTGGATTTTCACTTCTGACTCTAGATAGATAAAATAATCAATACAAGCGATCCTAAGACACAAAGTTTTTGATGATTTGTTGGCTCATCAATAGAAAACTGATATAGGTATTGAGTAGAAATGTTGATAGGAAACATCCTTGTTTTTATTCTCAGTCAATCAATGTATTTTATTCACTCTTGGGGGAAAGTATCGTCTGTCACTGTTAAGTATAATAGCTTAGGTTGGAATAGGAACCTAGCAAGGAATAGATTCTGTGCAGCTTGCCTTTCTCAAATTAAGGAAGCTTATTTCTCTGTTTTTGTTTTAATAAAGCCTAGTTGTTGGATTTTGTCAAAGCTTTGTCTGCAAAGCAAACAAACATTATGGAGATAATGTTTTTTCACTTGCAGCACGTTCATATAGCAAATTATATTGATCAGTTTGCAAATGTTAACTGAGCCTTGTGTTTCTGTTGATAAGTACCATTCAATCATGATTTATTATGCTTTCTTTTATACTGCTAGATTTTACTTCCTCACTTTTTTAGAGCTGTTGATCTATACTTTTTGTTGCTGTGGACTATCTTTGTCTAGTTCTGATGTCAGCATAATGCTGGGCTACTAAAATAAACTCGCACACTTTCTCCATCCTGTATTTTCTGGACGAGGTTATGTGCAACTGGTATTGGTATTATCTCTTCCTCAGGTTTCGACAGAATTTGCCAGTAAAGATACTTGAATTCAGTGATAATAATTTAAACTAAAACTTTATTTTATACATATATATATGCATAAAATACTATTATGGTCATCTATTTCTTCCTGAATGAGCTTTGATGCTTTGTATCGTTCAGTAAGTCTGTCTCGTCTATGACACTGTGCACTTGTGCGTCTTTAGCATTAATATTGCTCTGCTCTCCTTTTAAGATCTGCAGATTCTCTAGTGATGTCATTTTCAAATTTCTGATATTAGTAATTTATGTCCTCTCTTTTTTTTCTGATCAGTCTGGCTAAAAGGTTCTTCAGTTTCATTGATCCTTTTGAAACAATCTCCTTTAATTCCATTGATTTTTCTTTTCTTCTGTTTTTAATTCTATTGAACACTACTGTTAAGTTTCTCATTTCCTTTATGATTAAGCTTAATTTTCTTTTCCTCTGTAATTTATTCCTGTGTAAGTTTTAGCAATTAGCTTGAAACATCTGTTATTTTCAGTGTAAGCATTTAAAGAAAATTTCCTTCAAAGAACTGTTTTATCTCCATCTTATAAATTTGTATACAATGTATTTTAATTGCAATTCATTTTAATTTATGTTCCAATTCTCTATGCGGCTCTTTGATCCATGAGTTATTTAGAAGTATAGTGTTTATTTCTCAAATTTTGGAGCACTATCTAGTTATCTAATATTGATTTCTAGTTTATTTTATTGTAGTCAGGGGAAAACATTGTGCACAGCTTCAACTATTTTAAGTATTTTGAAGTTGATTTTGTTTGAGGCAGCAGATCAGTTTTCTCAATGCTATTTGACTCACAATCTATTTCTCAGTCGTTTAAAATGTCAGCATTACAATATATACTAATCGCACCCATTTTTGAACCACATAAAAATATTGCAGTGTTTAACGCATCTCCACGGGAAATATATTTAATTTGTATCACACGTTTTTGCATGTGAACTTTATTCCAAAGAAAACCCATTATGGGCATAAAACCAGGAGTGATTTTCAGGACATAATTATTTTTCAAATCATTTTGCAAAAAGTTGTAGATTTTTTCAGGGATTTGGCTTATCCTTGTAAATAACTATTTTTAGCCAAGTACTTTTGTAACATATTATTGGCTATTCTGGATTCTTTCATGCAATATGAGTTCAAAATCTCTTATGTAATTAAAGAAGGGCATTGTTTTCCATCTGGGCTTGACTTGCAGAATTGTGGATGTCAAGATCATGAAGATACCGTTGATTTAAGACTGCACATGTTCCTACGGTTTGTGCTAGACTTGGAAAGAATGTTCAAGTCATACTCTCAGATCCAAGGACAAAGGTGAAGACTTTTTTAAAAATTTCTAATCATTTATTTTTTAAAGCACTTGACAAGGGTAGTCAGTGATGCACACACAAAAAGAGGAGACTCCTTCTGCCTGCCCTAGGGGAACAGCAGCGGGAAGAGACAGGCATGCAAGTCACAGGGAAGGTGACGGGGAGCGAATGTAAGGGAGTGCCTGTGTGCTTCCTTACCCAGGTTTTCTGTATCTATATCCAGATCTGTCTCTATTTATACACAAAGGTAAAAAGCAACCTTTTGAAATAATCCTTGCTGTGAACGGCTGAGACAAAAGAATGAGAAAAAGCTTCCCGGAGAAAGTGCTTCCAAGCTTGTGGTAGCTCAAGGGGCCTTAGAGAGTTTACCTTAAGAGAGAAATCCGAGCTTCCGACAGAATGAGGCAACGAGGCTGTGCACTAAAAATCAGTCTATTGTAAACTGAAGCACTTCTTTAACAGCAGTGCATGAAAGGAAGGAGGCATTGCATACGCAGAAGTGTCCCTCTCATAGCGTCGTTGTTGTTGTTTTAAATAGAGGGTACATTTAAGGAAGTGGATAATAGGAAGTGAACAAAGACAGAGCATAGAGCCGTGCAAGCCACTTCTCAGTAAAAGATCTCTCCGTAATGAGTGGGTCCTTAGGGCTGTTCTCTGGAATATTGCATTTTTTATTTTTTTGAGGAGTATTTCCTATACATGTACACAGACACATCTACACAATTATTATTTTTTTAATCAGGAAATCATCTTTGCCCCTAGATGACATTTCATATGAACAGTGCTTTCCAGGATATTTGTTCATTGATGATCGAGACCCCATATTTATGGAAGAAATATTTTCTTTTTTTTTCTTTACCTACCTCAAGGCACAGCTATCTTGCATCTTTGCAAAGTGCCCAGGGCAGAGTACTCTGGTGCTATCTGTTAATACCAGAAGGTTCTACATTACATATTTTATGTTAAGATGCAAAGCAGTGTCACCTAGGGGCCTCAGATCTTTGAAGAAAAATGATATTTTTGTAACGAGTTTGTGCCTTTCCTCCATCCAGTGACTTTTCCACACATAGAGGGATGGGACTTTCTGGACACTTCCTCCTTAACCATGTTACAAGGAATTTTGCATAAAGGATTTATTGGATGTAGTGAAAGTGGAACACATGCATGAATTAAATGGCAAGAAAACAGAAAGCCAGAGCAGCGAGTGTCTGGGTTCATGGTTAGCATTTAAATCTCTCCCAGGTGACATGGGTCCATTTCACCTGGTATGTTGACCTAACTAGAAGCCTTGGGGGTTAGCCCCTTCTTAGGGCCGCTCTTCTTTCAGAGAAGCAACAAAGGGAGAAAGAACGCTGGTGTTTTTACACAAAGCAGGCGTCTACCGACCCCCGAATGGTCCCAATTTCACTATTCTGTTTTAAATATAATAGCACCTGTGCAAAAACGTCTAATGTATATTATTGGGTAGGGGGACGCCAAGGAAACCGCAGATGACAGTTAGTCCCGACTGTCAATCTACACGTTTAATGAGAAAGGCTGCCCGATTTAATGAATCCTGGTCCTTCGTGCTGGCATCATTTTCAGCAGAACTTGCGTCTTAACACCTCAGTGGCAGCAGTTTTCAGCCCCGTTATGGCAGCTCGATGCGCCGTAATGGAAGGCGTTTGCCTTGTGAACTATTAAGCCTGTATAAGCAATCACAATGCATTTACTGACATGGAGAAGGCAGGGCGAGGGGTGTGTGTGTGTGTGTATGAGTGAGTGCTCATGAGCACGTAGAGGAAGGGGGCAGGGGGAGGACACGTGAATGACTGACCAGCCTAAACTCAGATGTTTAATTGCACCGGTCATGTCCTGTGAGCCTTAGCACAAGGGACCAAACAGCAAGAAAGGGAAAAATAGCATTTTACGTCACAAGCGCCAGGCAAAGCCAAACCTAACTGGGTCGCAGTGGCGGAGGGGCCAGCGGGCCTGTGGCCACCAGGTGCCCAGCTTTGCCACGGCCTGTGAGCTGATGCAGGCTGGCTCTGGGCCCCAGCCCTGGCCCTGCGTTTGTCTACAATGCCTCTCCCCCTTTTTCCCTCTACTGCAGGTGTAAAGCTGGAAGGCAGGGTGAAGCCCTTTCTCTTACCTCCAGGATTGGGTGGGATTTCGGCTCCAACCTACTCTGCACGCCTGCCCCATGCACAGCTGCTCCTCCAGACTGTGCACCACCCAGACGCACGTGAGATGCAAGAGGCGGGTGTGTTTCATCTCAGTCACTACTTAGAAAAAGGAAAAGAACTGCTCCCAGCATCCTCGGGTGACACGCTTTCAGTGTCAAGGTCATGGGAGAGGCTCTGCCCCCTGCTGTCCACCCCTGTCCCCCCCGTGCGCCCACCTGCCGCACGTTTTCTGCGTGTCCTTTAAGGAGGAGAGATGCCGGCGCTTCCTCTGTGGTCCCAAGACCTCTGCCTGGTATTAATAGATTAGAGGTGGAAGAACATAGGTCGTGTTGCCACAGTGGGACCAGGGAGAGGAATAAATAATTCAGGTTAGGGCGATCCCAGAGGCTGATGGCTCTGATGACTAGCTGCTGTCATGGGCAAGAGTGGAGCAGCTAGACAGGGGACGGGACGCTCAGGAAAGGGGCAGCCCCCGCACATGCAGTCCTTCCCGTTGGACTCCTGTGCCCCTCAGCCCGCCGGCTGCCAGGCCTGTGGCAATGCTGCCACCTGCTGCTATGCCCAGTGGAGGAGGCAACACCTTCCCTGGGCTGGAGCCCTGGGAGGGGAGGGGAGGGGAGGGGCGAGCCGGCAGGGGGAAGGAAGGAGTGGGGAAGGAAGGAGGGGAGGAGGGAGAGGAGGCTTCTGTTCAGGGCCAAGCCCAACACCCCTCCCTGGACAGGGTTTCCAGGGGAGCTGGGTGGGCTCTGCAGGTGGGACCCGTCTTAGATTGCCCCTGCTCACCCCAGGAGTGTTGGTTCAGGTGGAAACCAGACACATAATCAGAGCCCCCGCGTCCCAGAGGCCTGAGACACCCCGCATCTCTGCATTCTTTGCGAGGCCGCGGGCGCCTGGGATGCTCTACACTCACAGGCTTTCCACAGTGGCATTCCGCTCCCGGGCCGCAGGGCTTACGGTCTCAGCAGCTGAAGGACTACAAGCCAAACACCCAGGCGCTGGCATTCTCCTTCTCCGCAGAGAGAAAGGAAAGTTAAAAGTAGCCTCTGTGCGGCTGTGCTGTGACGAGGAAGCGTGGCCGTAAATAACGGGAACTCGTGTGACTGTGCTGTCTGCCTGAACGCATCCCTGCGTCCAGTAGGGGAAGACACCGCGAGAGGCCCCGGCTTCTCCCTTCCCCGCTGTCGCTGGCGGCGTGGGCTCCTGCCCGGCCTCGTCTCCGGCTCCGTCAGGTCGCTCTCAGCAGGGCTTCCCCATGTTTCCTTATCTTGCAGGTGGAAGTTTGCTATCCACGAAGTCAGTGCCTCCTAATGGGCTTCGGCTATTTTGTGATTAATTTTTTAATTTTAGATGTCTGTTTGAAAAGTGATTCTCAAACATTTCCTTTTTGCTCTTCCTTGGTTCAAGTGGAAAAAAATAAGTTGATTTTTTGGACTCTGTGAATGGAAAAAGATTTGAATAATTTTTCGAAGTGACTATTTCAGATTTGACCCGGAGCTCCCTAGAGGGTGATTTAGCTATCTGATGTCAGGGATGTAGGCCAGTGAGCACGGCTTGCTGAGTGGATGGATAATGAGGGGTAGACGGGGATTAATCGGGATCCAGTGCCCCCCCAAGGGGAAGACCACATTCTGAGCACACCACAGGGGCAAGGATGGGGAGCTGGGATCCCGCGGCCTCGGAAGGAAGAGGATGGGAACCACAGTGCCCTGGAGCATGAAGGCAACACCAGGGGAGATGTTCGTGATCACTCCTACAATAGTATTAACTGTGGGGAACTGGAAACAGAAAGCATCATTACCCAGGCAAAGCGACCGCGGAGGAATCTTTTTCTAAACCAACCCACAAAAGTGGGTGGAAGAGACTTGCACCCACCCAGCTGCCCCCCAGCCAGCTCATCTGCATTTCCAGCGAAGACAAAGATTTCCTCTGGACTGACTTCTGAAAAAAAACTGTTCAAAGTAGCACATTTTATTTTGGCTTCTGATAATAGCGAGTGCTCTGAAATGAGGATTTGAAGAAGTACGTCTTTATCGTATAAGGCTTCCCAGGTGGCGCTAGCGGTAAAGAGCCCACCTGCGATGCGGAGGGGACCAGGTTCCATCCCTGGGTTGCGAAGGTCCCCTAGAGAAAGGAATGGCAACCCATTCCAGTATTCTGGCCTGGAGAATCCCACGGGCAGAGGAACCTGGCGGGCTACAGTCCATGGAGTTGCAGAGAGTCAGACACAGCTGAGCAGACATGTTATATGAACTGGAGGGGAGGGGCATCTCAGATTTATTGTATGTCTTCAAAATGAGAAAGGCGATTATTGCCTGGAAAAACTGCGGAAGGAAGAGAAGTTCAGTGACAGGGTGTGTTACCCTGAGAACAAAGGGCCTTCCCACACTTCTTTATCAGACTCGGATATTTTGTATCAGGTGGTAGGTTTTGATTTTAATAGATATGTCAAAATATCACGAGTTCCTGAAAATTGCACCAGATTTTGATCCCCGATTATAATCTAGCCTCTATGAGCCTCTATCTGTAATCTCCTGTCTTAAAACAGGCGTCACCTCCCCACGCCCACACACTTTTACACACAGCTCATCAAATATTTTGACTGAGACCCACGGAGTCTCACAGGTGATGACCGCTTTCTGGGCCCTCGGCTGAAGACAGGCTCGTCTGCGTTGCTGTGGTCACAGCACACGAGCTCTTTACTGAAGACAGAGGAGCCTGAGAGGCTGAATGTGGTCCGTGAGGTCGCAGAAGAGCGTGACTTAACGACTAGCATCACAACGCATCCTTAGGAAATTGGTCACTGATCCCACTGCCTTAAAAACAGTGGTACTTGGCCAGTGAAAATGAACTTGGGTCCAACTCAGCTCATAGGAAGGCATCTGAAAAGATGGCCAACGCAAAGCTGCTTGAAGGAAAATTATGATACCTCTTGAAAGGCATCCTAAATGGTTTGTTTCGTATAAACACGGGCTCCCGTGGCATTGCACTTCCATAAGCAAATCAGGTGTTTCTCTGTTCCCTGATGTCAGCAGATATCAATCCCTGATTGATATTTACTTTATTCCCAGGGATCAGACTTCAAACAGCTATCCTCTGTAACAGAGCATAGAGGGAAGCAATGGGAAGGGAAAATGATACTGATCATCCCTTTGGGCAACAGCAATTCACTCTGATCCCTGACCTGTCTGCTGAGATTTGCTCTATCAGATCTAACGTGTTAAGGTTCCAGCTCCTCAGATAATTCACATTCCAACATGTGCTATGATTTACATGTCATATATTTATTTCTGAGTTGGTTGTTTGCAATGTAAATATATAATATTCATTCACGATAACTTCAAATCGCTTTTTATAAGAACAGATCTTTCAACAACACTGTCACTTTCGGAGTCACAGACCAAACCAGTGTTGCCCAATTTCACCTAATCAAATTGTGCCCTTTATTGCTCTTCAGTTCCTCCTAAATTTCACACTGACTTTGATTGTTTTCCAGATATCTTCTTCTGCGTGTTTCTGCCAACATTCCTGTTGAGAATTCCCCCAAAGCGCTATGCGAGAAAGACAAAACGCTATTCACTATTATCTATGGTTCTTCTCATTCTCTCTCATAAATCAGCCCTTTCAGGTGCTTCATCACCGTTGCCTCTCTTTGTACTTTTGAGTTTGTCAACATCATTGTGATAATGAGGCTCCCTGACTCATATGGGTCTATCCAGATGATAGACACCACGTCAGGATCTCACAACTTCACAGCACGGGAATGCCATGTAGGGATTCACAGCCACACACACACACGGCAGCCCTGCACCCATTCCAGCAGTCCAATCAATTTAAAGACCTGTCTTGTGTTAACTCTCAGTACATTGCAGCCTGGTGCCAGAGGGCTTATACATAAACCCCGCTCGACTTGGAAATCAAAGAGAGGTGAGCAGAGTTCACATTTTCTCATGCTGAGCTATGAGGCTTGCCAAGAGACAAGACTGGACTAATAAGGTCTGGAACCGGCTTCATCTAGTTAATAGCAGCCTTTGACATCACAGGACAAGATGCTATTTCCCTGTGTTTATGTCCTTAGGAAGTGCCACAAGGAAGGCGGGCATGAAAGATGCTCTGTGCAGCAGCGTGTCAAGTGAAAATGCACAGTGATGTCAGGAATTAGGGGCCTTTTCCCTGCACTGCAGTTGCAGGAGGAGGTTAACTGACGGCGCTGACAAGTTATGGGTGGTTTTCCCCGCTTTGCCGTTGACCTTTGTTTCTGGTTTCTCACCTGCCCCAGAAGTGCCAAATTGTCCTTCAGAGTCTGGTCTTCTTCCTGAGATGAATGCATCCTGCCTGGCATGGGCGGGTCTCCGAGCAAGGCTTCCAAGACCTGCAGAAGGAAGAATCAGTGGCATTGGTACCACCTAGATGGCACAGAAGCCGCTGAGCTGGCATGTCCACCCCGAACAAGCAGACAAGCAAACCCAGCTCCCCTCTGAAGACTTCTGATGCATATTTTTAAAATGGTGATTTTAATTAAATTGGTATGTATTCCACTCATCATGTGCATTCATAGTTTGGAATTAACAAATATGATGAAAAATCATTTAATCTGGACTGTCCTCTCTATTAAAAAGCTTTATGTATGTTCAATATTCATAGAATGCCACCTAGACATTAGGCGTCTATGGTCTCAAACATATTTACCAGGGTAGCATTTGCTATTTCTTCTAGAGAGGATTCTTGCATTTATAGAAAGATGCATTTCCTTTGATTGAAGGGCTGAGTTAAATTTTAACGTTTCTGAAAGTGAGTTTTTACTCCTTGCCACAGAGGTTTTGTTGATTATAAGCTCAGGCTTTGGGTAGTCTCTTACTGTAGGAGAGAAAGGCCACTGTTCTAACATTTCAGGTGCACTGACCAGACCACAGCGTGCAAGTGAGTGGCGAGGGCTTGGCTTTAAAATCTCCCAGCTGAGCGTTCTGCAGGCTTAACCTTGGTCTACATTTTTAGCCAGTGTTCCATGCTGTGAAATAAGCCAGCAGAGATAGGGTGATCCCTGCTTCCACCCTGGCAGAGGGCAGAGGAAGCCAGGGGTCAGGCAACAGCCAGACATCCCTGCAGAGGGATGGGCACATCCCTGCCCCTGCAACAGCCAGCCCGGTGCCACCTGGGGACTTGTGGTTTCC
>SJYW01024861.1:328633-346291 GCA_006410735.1 Raphicerus campestris | reverse complement strand
AATTGGACTGTAAAGAAAGCTGAGCGCCAAAGAATTGATGCTTTTGAACTGTGGTGTTGGAGAAGACTCTTGAGAATCCCTTGGACTGCATGCAGATCCAACCAGTCCATTCTAAAGGAGATCAGCCCTGGGTGTTCTTTGGAAGGAATGATGCTAAAGCTGAAACTGCAATATTTTGGCCACCTCATGCGAAGAGCTGACTCATTGGAAAAGACTCTGATGCTGGGAGGGATTGGGGGCAGGGGGAGAAGGGGACAACCAAGGATGAGATGGCTGGATGGCATCACTGACTTGATGGACATGAGTTTGAGTGAACTCCAGGAGTTGGTGATGGACAGGGAGGCCTGGAGTGCTGCAATTCATGGGGTCTCAAAGAGTTGGACTTGACTGAGCAACTGAACTGAACTGAACTGAAAGTGGTAGGATTTTTTCTTTCTTTTTTATTAATTCATTTATTTTAATTGAAGGCTAATTACTTTACAATATTGTAGTGTGTTTTGCCATACACTGACATGAATCAGCCATGAGTGTTCCCAATCCTGAATCCCCCTCCCACCTCCCTCCCCATCCCCTCCCTCAGGGTCATCCCACTGCACCAGCCCTGAGCACCCTGTCTCATGCACCGAAACTGGACTGGCAATCTATTTCACATATGATAATTATAGCCATTCTGGATTTTGACAATAGTGAAAAAAATAGATCAATTCTGGTATGTTCATGCTACCTTACAGAATGGCTCAAATACCTTTGAATTTAAATAATTTAAATGGAGATATAGTTTTACAAAGAAAATCTGATTCACTCAATATTAAATGAAAGCAAGCATTTGTTTTGAAAAATATCCGGAATAAATTCATGCCACGGAGGTGGCTTGGGAGGCGAGGAGATGCCGTGTATCCTGTGGGCTTGTGCTCCTGAGTCCTCAGGACGCCCTCGAGCCGCACTTGGGGTTCCTTGGGGAGGAAGCGCAGGTCTAGAAGGAACACTCGGTGAAATGATGGTGTCTCCACCGACCCTGGCTCCTTGGGACATTCTTTGCCACTCTCACAGAAGTTTTTAGTGATATCCCTGAGAAATCTTAGATTTACAAGGAGAAAGCAGTGAACACTGTTTTGGTAAATCATATACACTTGGATGTGATTTTATGAAGCAGACAAATGTTCAGAATTATACTATTAGAAGCCTCATCAACCATTTACCTAAGGATCTTTGGTTTAAGAAAATTATTTTATATAAAACATGTTATCAGTTGAATGTGCCAACTATAACAGTAATCCAATACTATCAATGGGAAACACAGTCTAATAGTTACTTTAGGACTCGAGCGATCTATTTTCCCCTCTCTGTACCTTTACTGGTAACAAGTGAGCAGATCTCGGTATCACACGGTGAGGCTGACAATTAGGATAGTTCAAGCAGAGGATAGAGTTGCCTATTAACAAAGATGCTTGATTTCAGTAAAGATTTTTAGTTTAGTGACATATGCATGTGATCTACAATAATCATAGAAATATGATTTAATTGTATCATTAAAGTATATTTTATAGATATGATTCTATGATATGGAAAGGAATAAGTTAATTGTTAAAACACAAATCAAGAAAGAAAAGTGTGCAAAGACAAAGGTAGACTAATTAATGTCAGTGCTTTCAATATAATGCATGATGAAAGGAACTGAGGGTATTCACACCCATTATATGCTTGATGGTATCATTTGAAAACTTGACAATATATGCCACAGTATTATTTACTCAAAACTTTATGTATCTACATATATATTGAAATTATATGTACTTGATTATATTAAATTATAGGTACTTGATTTTTATAAACGGTTTTAAAACTGTTTATGAAATACATAGTAAATCACCTATTAACTAAATGGGTGCTGAGAATAGGAAAACTTTTCCTGGGCCAGCAAATATCAAATTATAGCTCACTTAGTAATTTATACTAATTTTATACAATTTGCATATTTTACCTTTATAAACTAATTACTACCTCCTGGTCAGATTGTTTTATTTAACAAGAAGAAATGTTATAAATTGTAAAACATAAATTGTTTATGTCACTTCTCTTTTGTGCTGAATCTTTTGAACTGCATAAAAAATTTAAATAAACCCAAAGATTCTTACTCATGGTGCTTAATCAGCTTTTGACTTGACTCTCAGAATTAAAAGAACAAGGCATTGGAATAATGTCATTGCCAAAAATAGTACAAAATTGAGATAAGCTTATAAATACCCATATATTACACCAAAATATCACAAAGCTCCTTCCACTGTGTTCCTAACAGTCTGACAATTGAAATTATACTAAGACCTAGCCTAGTCATTGGATACTTTTGCATGAATGGTTATTTGAATAAGCTCTTAATTAAAAAGCACAAAGACCCCTCTAAAAATGCAAGTGGAGCAGGGTGCAGCTGATTTGAGCTTCTTTCAGGTTGGTTTTGAAGTTCTGGCGTGCAGAGAGTGCATTTTCCATGAAGTCATGATGCTGGCCCAGGTGGTGACAGGATGCCACGAGGAGCAGAGTTCCCAGACACCCTCCCAGGGCCCATGCTCAGAACTGTCATCTACCCGAGGGCTTGGTGAGCGACTGGATGGCGTTGTGGTGAATTTCCAAATTCAAACGGTAGCACGTCTGGCCATAAAACGTAGTATTTTCCTCAGTCCTCTAGGGGTTTAAGATTTGGAGCGAAACTGATAAGACTAACATGGAGATAAAGAAAGTGTGTTTTTTGCTCAGAAGGAGGACCCTCCACTTTTCTTGAAAGCGATGCGCTTGCAAAGAGACAGGTCATAATGAGAAGGCACATGGCATTTGCATAGCTGCCTCAGACACAGGCCCCGATGTGGAGAGGGTGTAATTAGGGCTTGCTCGGTACAGGAACAAAGGCCTGTCAGGAGGAAGCGAAGCCCCCAACTAAGCAAAACCCCCACCAGTTACACCTTTCCCGTCCCTTTCCCTGCCCGGGAGAAAGAAAAGAGGAGAAAACAAGTGTGGGCGAGTCCCCAGGGTGAGGATGGGAGGCTCTCTCTGTTCACACTAGTGTGGGTGTGAGTTGCTCAGTCATGTCTGACTTTTTGCAACCCCATGGACTGTAGCCCGCCAGGCTCCTCTGTCCATGGGATGATCCAGGCAAGAATACTGGCATGGGTTGCCATTCCCTTCTCCAGAGGATCTTTCTGACCCAGGGATCTAGCCCTGGTCTCCTGCATTGCAGGCAGATTCTTTACCGTTTGAGCTACAGGGAAGTCTCTGTTCATATTATTTACTAGGAGTCATGGCATGGTTTTGAGTCCAGAGAGCATCTCGACATTTCTTGGGCTGAATAACTGCAGGAAAGAGCATGAGGATGGAACGAGACGCTGCAGACCCTGCATCCCTAGGTCTTGCTAATTTCTTCAACAGAGACCCGCACGGTGTGTGGCTTTTCTTTGGCACACCGGGCGCAGATGGCCTGCCCACCACTTGGCCGCTTGAGTCCCTCCTTCAGTGTGCCTGGGTTTCCAGACAAAGAGAAGTTATCGTAACTCAGAAGTTATGCATTTCTAAACAGAACTTGCTTTGCTTGCTCCGTTAGCTCTAAATGATGGCCAAGTGTGCCTTCTTTAAGAGTTCTGATATCTGTCCCTGTATGTGTTCAGTCTCTCCCCAAATGTGTCTTAATTCTGAGATCCCTCAGGGCAAGAGTTCCATATTCACAGAGTATGTAGATATTACTATTAGGGCTGAATGCTTAGATTTCACATCTCAGTAAATTTCATCAGGGAAATCTTATTTTTAGGGGATTAGAAAGAAAAGTTGTTAGATAGAGGCTAAAGACCGTCACAGCCTTCCCACGTGGCACTAGTGGTGAAGAGACTGTCTGCCAAGGCAAGAGCCTTAAGAGATGCAGGTTTGATCCCTGGGTCGGGAAGATCCCTGGAGGAGGGCATGGCAACCCACTCCAGTATTCTTGCCAGGAGAATCCCATGGACAGAGGAGCCTAGTGGGCCACAGTCCGTGGGGTGGCAAAGAGTGGGACATGACTGAGCCACTAACGCTTTCACTTTCACACAGTAAGGCTCTGTTCTCAATGTGTTCACTTTTAAATCTCCATAGTCCTAAAAGGGGGATTTCTCCTAATTTCCACCCCCCCCATCCTCATATGTTTTTCAAAACACAGATTATGTTGCAAGAGATAAAATATATTATCATGATAGTGGATGTTGTAGATATTAGTGATGGAACTTAGTCACTAGCTTAGGTATCGTAGTGGCAGATTTCTTCTGCTTTGGTCAACACGCTGCATCACCTGTTACTGTGCGTGGATAAATTTCTTTGACAATACCCCTAGGTGGCAGGGTAATATTATGATGCTTTAGTTATAAAAACACTCAGTCTTCTTTAAGAAAAGAGACACAAGATCAAAAACAAATTTCTTGAATAATTAGTCTTGAATTTGGACATCTCCAAAAATAGGGCAATGTACAAGTTTGTTTGGTAGCTGGCCATAAGTAGGTGTCATCACAAATAGAGAATCATACAATGCATTGGAATATTCTAAGGATTGTATGAATAAATGTTTCCTTTATATTGAGGAACTGGGACTAGAGGGACAGGTTGTGGAGCTTGACTCTCCCTTCCAGGCAAACCAAAGCTTATTTATTAGATTATAACTTCTTCCCCAAATATCACAGACAATTTCTGAAGACCAATCAAGCAAAACCCAACAAAATAAAATAATAATAGAAACATAACCAGGACTTAGGGGGATGGGGAATAGTTGAATTCTTTCTAATTTTGCCAAAGTAAAACTGTAGAACACATTGGGAAATAGCTTCCATTTAAGTTGTGGCAAAGAGGCCTTTGCAAATCTGCTCAAGCAATCGGTACAGTCATTTGTCACAGTAATTGGATATTTGGAAAAAGAAGCTCAAAATGTTTAAGCAATTTGACCTTGTGCTTCCATTTTACAAGTCAGACCCAAGGAAGTTTTAATTAAATATAATAGCAGCAATCAGTTCAGTTCAGTCACTCAGTCATATTCGACTCTTTGTGATCCCATGAATCACAGCACACCAGGCCTCCCTGTCCATCACCATCTCCTTGAGTTCACTCAGACTTATGCCTATCGAGTCCGTGATGCCATCCAGCCACCTCATCCTCTGTCGTCCCCTTTTCCTCCTGCCCCCAATCCCTCTCAGCATCAGAGTCTTTTCCAATGAGTCAACTCTTCGCATGAGGTGGCCAAAGTACTGGAGTTTCAGCCTTATCATCATTCCTTCCACAGAAGTACCAGGGCTGATCTCCTTCAGAATGGACTGGTTGGATCTCCTTGCAGTCCAAGGGACTCTCAAGAGTCTTCTCCAACACCGCAGTTCAAAAGCATCAATTCTTTGGTGCTCAGCTTTCTTTATGGTCCAACTCTCACATCCATACATGACCCCAGGAAAAACCATAGCCTTGACTAGATGGACCATTGTTGGCAAAGTAATGTCTCTGCTTTTCAATATGCTATCTAGGTTGATCATAACGTAATAACCCTTATGAATTTTGATGTACATCTAAAATTATATAGAAATTTCTAATGAAAATAAATGTGTATTCATGTACTATGTAACAGATAACCATAAGATTAGGTTTACAATAACGTTCAATAAATTGGGAAATGATTGACATAATATTAAGTTAAAAATAAAATCCAAGTTGTTTTTGAATTTTTTATTACATATTCAAATTTTTACTCATATTCAAATGTCAATTGTACTAAAATATTCAAAATAAAAAAGACTAGTATAATATATAACAAAATAAAACAAAAGTAGCTCTAGGTGAGTGACTACGTCATGGTGGTGACCCAGGTCATTTAGAGTTTTTTTTGTTGTTCTGGGTATACTTGCCACCTCTTCTTAAATCTCTTCTGCTTCTGTTAAATCCTTACCATTTCTGTCTTTTATTGGGCCCATCCTTACATGAAATACTCCTCTGATATCTGCAGTTTTCTTGAAGAGACCTCTCATCTTCCCCGCACAGCTGTCTTCCTCCGTTTACACTGTGCGGTGAGGAAGGTCTTCCTGTGGCTCCTGGCTCTCCTCTGGGATTCTGNTGTCTTTTATCGGGCCCATCCTTACATGAAATATTCCTCTGATATCTGCAGTTTTCTTGAAGAGATCTCTCATCTTCCCCGTACAGCTGTCTTCCTCCGTTTACACTGTGCGGTGAGGAAGGTCTTCCTGTCGCTCCTGGCTCTCCTCTGGGATTCTGCATTGATTTCTCCCTTTCTCCTTTGCCTTTCGCTTCTCTTCCCTCCTCAGCAGTGTGTAAAGGCTCCTGAGACACTCACTTTGTCTACTTACTTTTCTTCTTCTTTGGGATGGTTTAGGTTCATAATCATTAAAACCTCATAAAGGAGCTGTTTTATCCGTGTCTATACATATGTGTATGCTAAGCATTAAGTCACTTCAGTCGTGTTCGACTCTGTGCGACCCCATGGACAGCAGCCCAGCAGGCTCTTCTGTCCACAGGATTCTCTAGGCAAGAGTACTGGAGTGGGTTGCCATCTCCTTCTCCATATAGACGTGTATATATTATTCATTTTCATCATCTCATTGAGCTACATTCTTCTCCTTAAACATATGCAGTTTAGTGACTAGTAGTAAACAGAAACAAAGTGCCTGAATGTACATCCATTTGCAAGTGTTTTTCCCACAGTGGCTGAGACTACCCTTACATGGTTGTGTTTATGCATTTTTAAGGTGTGATTGTCACTCCCAGGGTGGAGGTTACAACTGGAGGAAGGTCAGACACGGCCTGCCCTCCGAGTCCTTTCCATGGAGTCCTGTATAGGCTGCTGACCTGAGCCTTGGACGTTCTTACGCAANGGTTACAACTGGAGGAAGGTCAGACACTGCCTGCCCTCCGAGTCCTTTCCATGGAGTCCTGTATAGGCTGCTGACCTGAGTGCCTTGGACGTTCTTATGCAGGCTGGGGAGACCCCACCCGGTGCCCACGTGGGGAGCCGGGAGGTTTCTGTGGGGCAGAGGGTATCTTCACTCAGGCACGGAGGAGGGGTCCCCGGTGAGTGGGGGGACAAGATGCTGCAGCAGGGGACCGTTTGAACCCCGAGCTGGTTATCAGCCCCAAGTCCCCGCTCTGCCTAAGAGGCTGGCAATGCGGGGCAAGTCACGGTGTTACTCTGAGAATGGAATAGGGTCATAACAAGATTAAACGGGATCATAACTTGGAACAGTTCCCGACACACAGCGACGTGTAGGAGATGTGAGCGGTGACAGCAGAGAAAGAGGCACGTGGGCTTAGGAAGGCCCGGAAGCCAGAGCCTGTGATTGACCCCAGGAGCTGAAGGCGTCCCTGAAGCCAAGGAAGAGGGGAGGGAGGGAGCTGGAGTCTGGCCCCAGGCGAGAAGCGATGTAGTCGACACCGTGCAAGTGGCTGTTGGCGTATGACAGAGATGAGCGGGAAGGGGGGACGTGTCAGAGACAGGCAGGAGGGGTGTCAGCAGAGCTGTCGGGAGATGGAGTGAGAGGCAGAGAGGGAGGGCTCGGCACGGCCCCTGCATCCCTGCCTGGACAACAGCCTGGCGTCAGGCCCTTAAGTGGACAAAGCCGAGAGGTCCTGGGGGTGGGATTTGGAGAAGATGATGGCTTTGCTTCTGGACATGGGATGCGTCACTTGGCCGGTGGTCAGCATCCTGGGNCAGAGTCGGGCACAACTGAAGTGACTTAGCAGCATCAGCAGCAGCTCATTTTATTATTTCTTATTTTTGAGTCAGGACCTCCCCTAGGTCAATACTTCTGCCCGCCTCCCCCGCCCGCCCTCCACATAAACATCCCCACGATCTCGTCCTCTTGTATTTTCTCCATTCACTGTTCCTGATTTTTCTACCATCTATCATCTTATTAGCTGGCCTGTAATGCTGAACTGTAAGCTCTATGGAGAAAAGAAGCTTTCTCCATGAGCTACTCTAACTGAACAGCTGGGGCCCAAAGCAAAACGGGCAGGTAGAAAACACTTCTGAAAGGACTGGAGGAATGGGTCCACCTCTCAGGCACAGGCTATTTAGTGATCAAGTTCATGAAAGTAACTTACAGTGCTATTCTATTGAGGGTTGCATTTGGAATCTTAATAAAAGATAATAATACTCATGTGGAGATTCAGTCCTGGGGATGTCATGGCTGGTACCTTCCCTTCCTGCTGTCAAATCTATCTGGGAAGGAAAATCACAAACCCAAGATTGCCTAGAGGATAAAATGATCAAGTTCATTTTGTTTTATCAGTTTATTTGCTTCTTGGTCTTAGTTGTTACTTGTTTTCTGCTTTTGGTTGATACTTCTGGAGGGAGTTTCTGAAAGGAAAAGGAGTAAGCCACTCTTTTCCTGAAATTTTTGGACAANAAACCCAAGATTGCCTAGAGGATAAAACGATCAGGTTCATTTTGTTTTATCAGTTTATTTGCTTCCTGGTCTTAGTTGTTACTTGTTTTCTGCTTTTGGTTGATACTTCTGGAGGGAGTTTCTGAAAGGAAAAGGAGTAAGCCACTCTTTCCCTGCAATTTTTGGACAAAACTGTTTCATCTAAATTACAACTCTAATCACAGCTTTTCTAAATTCAATATTTAGCTTACTTTTTATTATTTTTAATTAGTAAAGGTATTATATAAATATTCAAAATAATTGTTTACATTTTAATCTTGTATGTTCTGTCCCGTCAAATTTGCCTACAGTCTTTAAATTTATTATGCATTTTTTTTTAACTTTTTTTGTTTTCTTCTACTGTTTGCTTTTTGTTTTACTTTGGGTGGGTTTTCTAGTGGTTGCTTAGGTTTTTATTATATTTTTTCTCAAAAGTTTATTTAAAGTTTAAAATGTACCTCCAGTTTTCACCCTAAATGTATCCTTAGAATTTTGTATGCCCAAACTTAATTTTCATTTTACTACAAAGCTTTCATTATCTTAATTCAGATGCTGCTGCTGCTGTTAAGTCTCTTCAGTTGTGTCCGACTCTTCTAGGGCTACTTAATAATTTGTCTAGTGATTTCCAAATACACGAAAACATTTTTTTTTCTAGCTTTGCATTGAGGGAATAAATGTGATGTTTATTTATTAGAATGCACTGATTTTCTCATTGTCTAACTCATGGTTCACTTTGAAAACACACCAACATGGGCATTCTTTATCTACTGACCAAAACTTTCTCTGTGCTTTCAAGTGCAGCTGATTGCCCTTGCTGTCACCATCTTCTGTATGTTCACTTTTACCCTCTTAATAATATCAGTCAGTGAACATTAAAACAAAAGGTAATTACGGCATGAGTTAAAAATCTATTTTAACCTGTCTCTCCCAGTTTGTTTGTTCAATTGTAAATTCCAAGCTCACACTTTTACTGAAGCTATGTTGAAGGTTCTTATATCTTCTGATCAATCCTTCTTCGTTAGCATACAGAGTCAGTTCTGCGCCTTGTGGTTTAGTCCTTCAAGCTGAGTGATGAGGAAAAATTACAAAGCAGCTAGACCGGATAATAGCAAAAGTCGTAAAAAGACACAAATCAAAGTGTCTACTCATTTTTGAATCACTTTTTATCACAGTGAGGAAAGGGGGATACGTTAGAACTGAAATAACAACAACAACATCAAAATCCCAGGACTTGAGAGTCTATTGTCTTCAAAATGGGAAGCTNTACTGAAGCTATGTTGAAGGTTCTTATATCTTCTGATCAATCCTTCTTCGTTAGCATACAGAGTCAGTTCTGCGCCTTGTGATTTAGTCCTTCAGGCTGAGTGATGAGGAAAAATTACAAAGCAGCTAAACCGGATAATAACAAAAGTCGTAAAAAGACACAAATCAAAGTGTCTACTCATTTTTGAATCACAGTGAGGAAAGGAGGATACGTTAGAACTGAAATAACAACAACAACATCAAAATCCCAGGACTTGAGAGTCTATTGTCTTCAAAATGGGAAGCTTTACACACTTGCAATCAGAGTAGGTGTGGGGCAGAAGGAAACTCAGCAAGAAACCTCCTCAACGCAAGTGCCGTGGCCATCTGTGCAAAGACAGAGGCAGGAAATATCAAAGCAAAAGTTCAACTTTTCATTACAGAACTCAACAAAAGAAAGGGAAAATTCATAATAGAAACTCATTTGGCTCAGAAAGAAGTTGGAGAAAAAGAGAAATGTGTATTATAAATTAACACTAAATCACAGGTGCCTGTGACATACATGTGTAACCAGAAGCGCAGTATTAGAAATACAGAATATAAGTAAGAGTTTAAACAATCGAATTAAGACTGTTAGCTAAAGATCAGAAACGGGTGTGGAAGATACTCAGAGAAGATACAGCAGAAGTGTAACTGGAGTGACCGCTGCTGTCCTGAAGGGGAAAGCAAAGTGTGCTCAGCGACACAGCTGTGTCCAACTCTCTGAGATGCCAGGGACTGAAGCCCACCCAGCTCCTCAGCCCGCGGGATTTCCCAGGCAGGAATACTGGAGTGGTTTGCTGTTTCCTTCTCCAGGGGGTCTTCCTGACCCAGGGATCGAAACTGTGTCTTCTACATCTCCCGCACTAGCGGGAGGGCTCTGTACCACCAAGTCACCTGGGAAAGCAAAGCGCTGGAACACAATTACTTTCTTTAAAACTGGAACACACATATACACTTTCTTGAAGAAAACTTGAATCTGCATATCAAAACGCCCATTTTACTCTAATAAAACTGTTCACCTTTAAAGGAAATGCAAATATATATACATATATATATGAACCCCTAAAGAAAATCTAAATTATTTATGAGGAAAGAAAATTAAGCTGATCTCAGATGCTTGACAGCCGATATGAAAGCAAGAGGAGAATGGAGAACTAGCAGGGGACTATTTGTCCAGAAAAAATACGCATCCATCCAGAGGAATATGAGGCTGGTGCAGAAAAGAATAAGAAAGGCGCTGTGTTTGAGTGATGTTCAAGCTATATTTTAGGTAAGACGTGCAAATTAGAGAATGGTATCTTTATTATGCTAGAATACTGGAGTGGGCTGCCATTTTCTTCTCCATTTATTATACTACATTTTGCAAAATAATAAAGGTGAAAAAAATAATGCCCACATTTGCTTACTTTTGCAGAAAGAAATAATGGAAAGGCCTAGAACACAGAGAAATAATTATAGGACTGAGTAATTACGGACAGACACACGANCAAATTAGAGAATGGTATCTTTATTATGCTAGAATACTGGAGTGGGTTGCCATTTTCTTCTCCATTTATTATACTACATTTTGCAAACTAATAAAGGTGAAAAAAATAATGCCCACATTTGCTTACTTTTGCAGAAAGAAATAATGGAAAGGCAAACCTAGAACACAGAGAAATAATTATAGGACTGAGTAATTACGGACAGACACACGAACTCTGTAAGTGTAATACTGAATATAGTCTTGACATTTGAATTATGTCAGTGTTTCCCAGATTGCCAGATTAAATTCAACTTTAAAAATCTTTAGTCTTTAAATTTAACAAAAAATAAACAAACTTAACTGTCCAGTAAATCAATAACATAACCATAAATATAAAGCTTTCAAGTTACTTCTAACATACATCTTCAATGGAACACACTTTAAGAATCGAATAAAGTGTGAAAGTGTTAGCTGCTCGGTCAGGTCCAACTCTGCAACCCCACAGACCATAGCCCACCAGGCTTCTCTGCCCATGGAATCCTCCAGGCACTGGAGTGGGTGGCCATTTCCTTCCAGGGGTTCTTCTCCACCCAGGAATTGAACCCAGGTCTCCTGCATTGCAGGCAGATTCTTTATCATCTGAGTCACCAGAGAAGCCCAAAAAAGGGATTGCAAATAAATATTAAACTTCTCTCAGTAGTTCTATTTTTAGTGATGATAATGACACTGTAATTTTGACAGTATTTTCCGCAGATTGTAAGCTACACGAGTGAGCAAATATGCTAAAGATACTATGCATCAAGGATTTCAACCTAAAACTAAAGAGATAAAAATGGGAAATTCGAAAATTTAGCAAAACTCCCCTCTGATGTTAATGTTTTTGGAAATATGATTTCCTAATTTACTTCATAAAATGTATATTTTGCCTAGTTGTGTCCACTGAAGCAGCCTAGAAGTAGTGACACCTAATGTCCAGAAGCTGAGTTTAAATACCATTCACCTCTAAGAAGAACCAGTGTTCCTTAGACAGGGGTGAATTTCAAACCCGCAGCAAGGCAAGTTCAGCAAACTCAAAGATGAATGCTGCTGCTGCTGCTGCTGAGTCGCTTCAGTCCGACTGTGTGACCCCAGAGACGGCAGCCCACCAGGCTCTGCCTTCCCTGGGATTCTCCAGGCAAGAACACTGGAGTGGGTTGCCATTTCCTTCTCCAGTGCGTGAAAGTGAAAAGTGAAAGGGAAAGATGAATGGAGTCATGTAAAAAGGACAAGCCCTGGATGTGGGGGCTCACAGAAACTTCAAAAGTGAAAGTGAAAGGCACTCTGTCGTGTCCAACTCTTTGTTACCCCATGGACTATTCAGTCCGTGGCATTCTCCAGGCCAGAATACGGGAGTGGGTAGCCTTTCCCTTTCCCAGGGGATCTTCCCAACCCAGGGATCGAACCCAGGTGTCCTGCACTGCAGGCGGATTCTTTACCAGCTCAGCCACAAGGAAAGCCCCCCAACAAATATAAGTCTAAGTGAGTTTAACACATTGAACAAATACAAATTTATTAATCTAAAAAATGTGAATGGGGAAAACTCATCAAAAGCAACTATTCTATCAACTCTACTCACTAAAGAATAAAAACTAATAGGAAAGAGCTAATTTCTTCCTCAAAAAATGGAAGTGTCCATGAGGCAAAGCTGCTCTTCACATAGTTATCTCAACTAATACAGAGAGAAGCAGTGAGTCATTCTGCAGCTCCCCAGCACAGCTGTTGATTCAGGCAGGCATCACCAATGGATGCTAAATACCGCAGATGAACGGTTGTCACCACCTTAACCAAGAGATTAAATTTAGCATCACTAATAACACAGCCAACTGACAGGAGGCACCTCCTGATGTCCTGAAATGTCAAGAGTGTAACTTGACACATGAGGTATTCTTGCTAAAAATAATGGCCCCAAATGTAGACCCAACCTTCGGCTTTCAGGGACTGGGAAAGCCAGGGAAACAAGGGCCATTTAACCAAGTGATACCAGGAGAAAACAATCAGACACATTCAGTGTGTGAGACACGGAAACAGCAGCCTTTTCTTTAAAAGTCAAGAAAGACTTCAAGGAGAAAGGAGTGACTTTGAGTTTAAAAGACAAAGGAGGCACCCCAGTGTACTGAATGCATAGATTTGGAGACCATTAAAATCAGTTCTAAAATATTTTGAAAAGAATATACAATATGTGCTTATGATCTGGGATAAATTGATATTAGAGATTTTTAAAAATTTTATCTGATGCGATAACGTGACTTTTGCTCTGTGCATGGGTATGTGTAGTTTAGCAGAATACTCTCTGTCACCTACCATTTGATTTTCCTTTCTGGATAAAGACACAGACTAAAACACACAGAGAAAGGCTGAACAGTAAAGAGATAAATGTTAACAATGGGCCAAAAAGTTAATTTTTGAATCTAGGTGATTATTGTATTAGCCTTCTGCTTGTTCTGTAATTTCTAATTTTTTTATAATAAAAAGAGGAATTACTTATAAAGGCTTTTTTCACTTCTGAATTGAATTTGAAGTTTAATTAAATACAGGTTTTAGAAGGTTCAGTATTACTTGAATCTCCTTTCTGAGCTTATGTAAAAATTAAGATTATCCAAATACGAAATGTAATTTTATTAAAAGTTATCGTGTCTGTTTCCTGAGTTACAGTGAAACTATCCTCTGATAAAAATGGCATTAATTCACAAAATTATTTCGTGTCAATAAATACATTTCTGTTAGTACATCATAAAAATGTCATCTCAGCATGCAATAAGTCAGTAATTCCCGCTGCATTGAAGCTCCTGGCTCTCTTTGGCCCAGTTATGTACCAAAAATACTTGCTACCGTTTTCCAGTCCTGATACAATTCCTTCTGAAAGAGTCAGCGGCAAGTGTTTGCTGAATTGCACTGGGTTTCTGGAATAAAAACAACTCTGTGCGTGTCTGTGTGNCCCTGAAACTCCCGCATTGGCAGGTGAATCCTCTACCACTGAGTCAAAAGGGCAACTGTGGGATGTTTAACTAATAATCATGACCTTGAATTAAGCAAAATATTTCAGCTGAAGACTCAGGAGCAAGCAGCTGTCGTTTGCATCCTGGGTGTGGTCTCGAACATTCTCTGCTCATCATCTCAGAGCAAAGCAGCCTCCAGTGTGCTTAGGGGTGGTTTGTCCTGAGGTGAGGGCTCGCTGCTGCCCACGGGGTCTGCTGCAGCTTCCCTGAGGTGCCAGGACACAGTGCTGCAGACGGGTGGCTTGGACAACAGAAATGGTTTCTGTCCCCGTTTGGGGGCCAGTCTGAGACCAAGGTTTGGGCAGGGTCGGCTCTTCCCGAGTTCTCTCCTTGNTGCTGCAGCTTCCCTGAGGTGCCAGGACACAGTGCTGCAGACGGGTGGCTTGGACAACAGAAATGGTTTCTGTCCCCGTTTGGGGGCCAGTCTGAGACCAAGGTTTGGGCAGGGTCGGCTCTTCCCGAGTTCTCTCCTTGACTTACAGATGGCCTTCTTCTCTGTGTCCTCTTATCATTTCCCCTCTGCGCATGTCTGTGTCTGTGTCCAAATCTCCCCTTCCATCAGGACAGCAGCCATATCAGATTAGGTCATCCTATGACTGCATATGTGCGTGTGAGCCTGCTAAGCTGCTACAGTTGTGTGCAACTCCTAGAGACTCTATGAACCTAGGAGTCTGCCAGACTCCTCTGTCTATGGGATTCTCCAGGAAAGAATACTGGAATGGGTCACCATGCCCTCCCCCAGGATCAAACCCACGTCTCCTGAGTCTCATGCATTGCAGATGGATTCTCTACCACTGAGCCACTGGGGAGGCCCACAATGACCATATCTTAACTCAGTTATTCTTGTAAAGAAGTTTTCTCCAAACCCAATCACATTCATTCACACTGGTAATTAAGACTTCAATATGTAAATTTTGAAGGGACGTAACTCAGCCTCTCCCAGAGTCCACACCGTAAACATAATTCTCCCTTTTCTGAGGAGAGGAGGACACAGCTCCCTATAAAAGCCGGATGCTGGTTTTGCACCCTGCCCATTTCTATGGTAGGAAGAGGAGGTGGGCTCTCTTTGATGGACTTCCTAGTGCAGTTAATACCTGCTGGTTTGTTCCTGCTTCCTATTAGAATTCACCCCCTACTGTGTCTCTGAGAAGCCCCATGCTGTAGTCCCAGTTCACTGATTAAGTGGTGGGTATCTGGGCTCCTCCATCAGTAGATTCTCCAGGCAAGAATACTGGAGTGGGCTGCCATTCCCTTCTCCAAAGGATCTTCTTGACTCAGGATTGAACCCACATCACCTGCATGGCAGGTGGACTGTTTACAGTCTGAGCCACTAGGGAAACCCCATACTATTTCAAACTAATCAGACTCCCTCTCTAGGAAATTTTGTTTTTCAACTGGGAAAAAAAGAGGCTGGAAGTATTTGAAACGAGACGATACTGATGGCAGTGGTTCCATAAGTGTCCCGGTGTCCTTAGAAGTGCCTGTTTCTCACCTACCCACATCCTGAGGGTTCAACCTTCCTTGGGTTCCATAATATATAGTATAACAGATTTCCTTTTTTTTTCCTTGGTCAGAATTGGTCTCTGTTCTTTCAATCAAAATGTTGCCTCCCTGCATAGTATCATATTTTCTAGTCACATAGAATAATAATAATAAAAAAAACTATATCCTCTTCTGGGACAACAAGCAAATTTTGGTATAATAATACTTGTTCCTTCTTCCCATAGTAGATGACTTCTCACAGTGATGTATAGTTATATACTGTACTGAACATTATAGCTTTACTAGGTGAGTCACAGAGCATAGATATTCACTGGGATGACATATTCTAAAGCAAAGATTCAGTGAAAAGATGATGATGTAGCTATTGAAGATAAGACAGAATCAGAAAAGAAAGCATAGAACTTAAAGCAAGGGGTGAGACAGCAAGCTACATGGAAGGAGTTTATCCTGCTTTAATCAGCGCTTCATTTTCTGTCAGAGTGGTGCACGTCTCAGCATGACTAGAGCTTGGGTTCGGAGATGTTGCTTGCATGCAGAAAGAGCCTTACGCCTGAGCTTTTGGTATCGTGGAGGGAGGACCTGAGCAGACACTCCATCCTGGGAGAGGGGTGCTCTATGGAGCCCAGTGCCTTCAGCTCTCCAGCTGTGCTGCGCCGGCGGCAAGCAGGCCTCTTCCACTTCTGCATGCCTCATCTCCAAGTTAGTCCAGAGAGCCAAAGAAACGGCACCCTCCACAGAGTGTGCCAAGGAGAGGGAAAGGGTGCTTATCACCACTCACACCACTGACCTCCGGTGGCTTCGCACACAGACTCTTCAAAGAAATTTGAAATCTACTCGCAGAACTTCAGAGAGGTGTTTTAATTATATCAATGATTCTAACATATTGTAAACAGTGATTTTAAAAAGAAATGAAAATCACACTTGAAAATATCTAACAGAATCCAAAGACCACACTGATTTGATAATTTTAAAAATATATGTAAATATTCTTTAACACCCCAGTGATTCACAACTTTGATTTTCCTCCTTGGTCAAATTACACTTTTCCCCACAAGTTTTTACAAAAGTAAAACATATTTATAAGTGAAACTTTTAGAGATCATCCTTTTTCAAACTTATCTGAAAAAAAAGAATGTATGTAAACTCATATTTTTATCCTGTCTGTGATGAAAGGATCCAAGAGTTAAAATATTACAAATAATATTAGTACACATCATTTAAAATTCATGTTTCATATTTTTATAAAATTTAATGCTAAAAATGTGAAATTGCATTCAAGATGCTGCTCCTAACATTGACTTTTTTTTCCCTATGTGTTTAATAAAGAGATAAGTCTATATATTGCTGAATCTAATCAATACAGTAGTTTGCAGAGTATTTTATTTTTGGTTAACTGACAGCAGAACATGTATACATTTTTTAGGAGGAATTGAGAAACGACTAGAAAATAATATTTTGTGATACAACTTTCTAAAATATGCTTTCATGTCTAACAGAATAGCACAAACCAAATATGAAAATAGTCACATAAAGTTCTGCTCATGAATTTAATCCAAAGGAAATTTAAAACTTTGACACTGCTAAAAAATTCTAGAACTCTGGCTTTTTTCTCATGATAGACTTAGGCACTGTGCCTTCTTTAACAATGGTTGGGAGATGGTGATAAGAAAGCCATGTACCAGAAAGGTCTTTATCCCAGCATCACATCCACCATAATCTGCAATCAGATCATCCCAACAAGATATCCTATCAGGTCAGGGCACGCTGTTCACTGTGCCTTCTAATCGTCAAGGAGGCCGGAAAACTGCAGAATCGCTGTGCTGGGACATTCTGATCACAGATGCTGGGAACTTGGGCTTTTCACACACAGGGGCAAGATACTGCCTTGCTACTGGCAAAGATCTGTTGTCAAAGCTATGGTTTTTCCAGTGGCCATGAATGGATGTAAGAG
>SJYW01024861.1:313303-325995 GCA_006410735.1 Raphicerus campestris | reverse complement strand
CCTGCCATACACATAGGTTCATCTGTACCGCTTTTCTGGATTCTACGTATATCAATTGTTATAGTTTTTTTTTTTTTTTTAAACCACAGCATCCCTCAGGCTCAGATAAAGTTCCTGAGCTGCCCAGCATCTCCCTGGCAGGCCTCCTACCCAAAGAACAGGCACAACTCGGAGCCAGAGGGCTGTGTTGCAGCGGAGTCCCTCTTCTCTCCAGGGCCCTGGGCTTCTCTTCACTCACTCTCAGCTGTGTTTGCCAACGTTGCCCACTGTGTTGGTGCACAGCTGTTCGCCGCATCCCATTACAGTCCTTTGGATTTCGATATGGTCAGGATGGTATCTCCTCTTCTGTTCCTGATTCTTGCAGCTTGAACATTGTTTTTTTGTTTCTTGGTCAAACTAATTAATATTTGTCCACTTTTTTTTGACTTTTTGGAGAACTAACATTTGATTTTAACAATTTTCTCTATCATTTTTCTGTTTTATTTATTTCTGTTCTCATCTGTATTATTTCCTTATTTCTGCTAGCATTGCTTCCGTTTCCTCTTTGCTGACTCTTCTCTCTGACATTGAGCAGATTTTCTTAAATGGACGGTTCTTCATTTCTCTATGCAATATTAGAGCAAATGTTGTTTGCTGTTCAGATGCTTAGTCATGCCCAACTCTTTGTGACCCAATGGACTGCAGCACGCTAGGCCTCCCCGTCCTTCACTATCTCCCAGTGTTTGCTTAAGTACATGGCCATTGAGCTGGTGATCCCATCCAACCACCTCATCCTTTGTCATCCCCTTCTCCTCCCTTCAGTTTTTCCCACCATCAGGGTCTTTTGCTAATGAGTCAGTTCTTTGTATCAGGTGGCCAAAGGATTGGAGCTTCAGCTTCAGCATGTGTCCTTCCAGTGAATATTCAGGGATGATTTCTTTAGGATTGACCAGTTTGATCTCCTTGCTATTCAAGGGACTTTCAAAAGTCTTCTCCAGCACCACAGTTCAGAAGCACCAATTCTTCAGTGCTCGGTCTTCCTTATGGTCCTACTCTCACATCCATATATGACTACTGGGAAAAAGCATAGTTTTGACTATATGGACCTTTGCTAGCGAAGTGATGTCTCTGCTTTTTAATCTGCCTTTTAATAAGACCCTTTGGGCTTCTCTGGTGGCCCAGTTGATACAGAATCTGCCTAAAATGTGGGAGACCTGGGTTTGACCCCTGGTTTGGGAAGGTCTCCTGGAGAAGAGAATAGCTACCCACTCCAGTATTCTGGCTTGGAGAATTCCATGGACTGTATAGTCCACGAGGTCGGAAAGAGTCAGATAGGACTGAGTGACTTTCACTTTAGGACTTTAAATTATTTACTTTCGTAATTTTCTCTGGATAAAAGTCGGTTTGTTGCAGATAAAATCCACTGGGCTCCTTACTCCACAATTCCTGGAGTCAGTCTGACTATTTCATTTTAGAGCAGGGAGCAGAGATTCTAAAGGTCACAGAATTATTATTTCAAGTTCTGTAAAAAACCATGCATGAGTCCCTTTAGGAGCAGAAGTACAGAGGGGTGAATCAAGGAATAGTCAGGATCCATTGAACTCCCTGAGATTTTATGCGTCCCATAATGAGACTGAAGTGCTTGGCAAAATTGCATTTATTTGATGACTTGATTATGTCTCACTCTTATAATTTCCCCTTTTATCAATTAGATATTTATTAAAGTATGAACAATTCTCTTTCCTGAAACACTTTTAAAAATATTTAACAACAACTTAAATTTTTAAATTGAAATCTATTTGGTTTACTGTCATGTCAGTGTCAGGAGAATGGCACAGTGGTTTAGCTGTTTTTCAGATTCTGTTTTTTATTTTTTCTTACAGGTTTTTAAAAACTTTAAATAGTTCCCAGCAGGTTTCACTGGTTATCTATTTATAGTGGGGTGTATATGTTAATTCCATCTTCCTAATTTATCCCTCTGCTCACCTTCCACTTCGGTAACCAAACATTTGTTTTCTGTATCTGAGGGTCTATTTCTGCCTTGTAAATAAGTTCATTTCTCTCTTTTCTTCTTTTTTCCTCCATATTCTATATTTAAGCAATGCCATGTGATATCTGTCTTTTTCCATCTGGCTTNATTTATAGTGGGGTGTATATGTTAATTCCATCTTCCTAATTTATCCCTCTGCTCACCTTCCACTTCGGTAACCAAACATTTTTTTTCTGTATCTGAGGGTCTATTTCTGCCTTGTAAATAAGTTCATTTCTCTCTTTTCTTCTTTTTTTCCTCCATATTCTATATTTAAGCAATGCCATGTGATATCTGTCTTTTTCCATCTGGCTTACTTTACTTACCCTGCAAAGATAGGTACTTCCTCCAGAAAGTTCTCCAGGTTTCATCAGGAATCTAGGCACCAACCCTTGTTACTGAAGATTTATTCAGGGAGTTTTGTGTGCTGAATCAGGAAAGTAGGGTGTTAGAATAGGTGAAAGGGGAAGGTGAAGTCTCTGAAATAAATATATATTGTGGAAATAAGTTGCTAAGACTGATTCATCTAAGATCCAGCCCAAGGGACAAGTGGCTGTGGTAGAGTGTGGTCCAGAGGACTGAGGACGAGCCCTGTGGACGCAGGGGAGGGACACTTCACACACAAGGTACTGTCCCCCTTCAGAGGCTTCACCTCAGGCCTCTGTCCATGGGCCCTACAGACCCAGCATTATAGCTGCACAGATGCGGGAAGCAACACCCTGCAGTTACTTGGCGTTTCACTTGGAGCTGGGCGAGCTGCAGAATTCTTAGATGATTCCAGTCGAAGGGGAGAGTAGGTGCTTTAGAGAGAGCAGGGCGTGAAGGAGCCCTGACCATCTAAAATACAGTCATAAAGAAGGGGCTCCAGGTGGTCCTGGTGGGTATTTGCAGTTCATGTGGATTACCCAAACGAGGATGTTGAATAGTCATTCATTTAACCCACCTAGAAGAAGGGAACGTGTTACTTGCTCAAACCAAAGTGAAAGTTGCTCAGTCAAGCCTGACTCTTTGCAACCCCACGGAGTGTATCCCACCAGGCTCCTCTGTCCATGGCGATTCCCGAGGCCAGAATACTGGAGCTGGTAGCTGTTGCTTTCTCCATCATGTCCAACTCTTTGTGACCCCATGGACTGCATCCCATGAACTGCAGGCTCCTCTGTCCATGAAATTCTCCAAGTGAGTGTATTGGAATGAGTTGCCATGCCTTCTTCAAACCCACCTAGACATGTACCCAAACACAAACTTTAAAATATTTAATTATTTCCTGCTGATTGTGGATAATCGCCCCAGGGTTTTTCAGCACAGAATAGCAAATGACGGAAAATTGCCAGAGTTGGACGTATTCCGGTAGTTTTATGAACTTAATTTTGCCAAGAACACAAGTCCTAATAAGGGAGTCATAAAATCTCAGGGAGGTAAATGGAATTTTAAAATATTCCTTTATTATTGAAAGCAATTCAGTGAAAAGTTAACAGCCAGAATATACCAACTGTTGACCTCCACTGAGCAAAAACTAGCCATCGCTTTTTTTTTTTTTTTAATTAATTTTATCTTGTTATCTTTGTAGAATTGCCTGCAGTTGGAAGGAACTGCAGTGAGATCTCTCATTCTTTTGCTGAGTTAACCAAAGGTAGCTAGGGTGGAGCTGGCAAAGCTGCAGCACAGCATTGCCAGTGACGTACGGACTGCGATGCAGTCAAGACACAGAACCTTCACCAGCGCGGGGCCCCTCTGGGTGCCCACTCCACCCGCTCCTCCATGACCCGGAGCAAGTGCTCACATGAGCTCTGTGTCCATAACCCCATCAGCTTGAGAGTGTTGCCTGGGGCTTCCCTAGTGGCTCAGTGGTAAAGATGATACAACACATGTCCCTTGGCAGCACCTCTAGGCTGCTGGGAGACAAGGGCGGCGAGCAGGAGTTATTACCAGCCTGGGCTAGGATAAGACCTGAGTGATTCCAAGAAGCATTTTTTTTCCAAAGGATACCTTTTATGGGTTTCAGGGAAGACTTCCAGAAGGGGTGTCATCTAATCTGAGACCCAAAGGCTGAGTCACGCTTGCTGGAAAAGAGTGAAAGTTGAAAAAGGGAAGAAAGACCTCTCCACGCTTGAGGAAGAGAGGGGGACACCTAATAATATTTGGTATACTCACTTCTGNTTCCAGAAGGGGTGTCATCTAATCTGAGACCCAAAGGCTGAGTCATGCTTGCTGGAAAAGAGTGAAAGTTGAAAAAGGGAAGAAAGACCTCTCCACGCTTGAGGAAGAGAGGGGGACACCCAATAATATTTGGTATACTCACTTCTATAATCTTGACATCAAAATTATAGCCTCTGAAAGGTCATAATTTTGGTTATAAGAGGAGGGACCACTCAAAAGAGAAATAGGCAGAACACTTCACGTAAGAAAGTAGAATTTTATAAAAAAGAACTTTTCAGAAGGCAGAAATGTATACAAATGGAAAAGAGACATTTCTTTCCCACTGGTAAATATTTAAATTATTTTGTTAACTAAATGAGTAGTAATTTTGTACATGTTACAAAATAAAATCCGAGCCTTGGATATTCCTTGACTGAACCATATAGATTAGAAATGTGCATTCTTACCTGCTATTTTCCTACAGGTGCAATTTATGTATTTTCATGCATTTAGGAAAGATGAGATTTTTCTGGAAGAGTATTTTTATTTCATGAGATTCAAAGTTTGGGGTTTTCAAGCTGACTAGCCATTGACTGAATTCAACATGATCTCGCTGTCATTTTATATCAAGTCTGATATAAAAACTGTGAAGGAAGCTTTGGCCTGCATTTTTTATTTTATACAAAAAAGGAATTTGATGAAGAATATTTTTGATATTCTGAGTATGATGACAACCATATGTTCCTTCAACATTTGCCTTTATCAGAGCGGGGAATTTGCTTCAAACAAATACACTTAATATTCCAAGTTGCTGTCAGAGACAGCACAAGTGTCAAACATTTGGCAGGCAGTGAATGAAATTCAGGATGCTGTTTTTTTGTCAGTTTTTCTCCATCTGCATTTAAAGTTTTAATCTCAGGTCTAGAACTGACTTACAGTCAGTTAATTCTCAGCATGTTAATAGCAGTCCCAGCTGCAATGAGGGTCTACAAAGGTCCCTTTCCGTCATTAAGTATCAGCTCCTCTGTCCACACAATTCTCCAGGTAAGAAGACTGGAGTGCGTGCCATGCCCTCCTCCAGGGGATCTTCCTGACCCAGGGCTCGAACCCGAGTCCCCTGCAGCTCCTGCACTGCAGGTGGACTCTTCACCCCCTGAGCCGCCAGGGAAGCCCGTGAATGAGTCCGTGGCCGTGCTTTCTGGAACTCCACTGGGAACCAGTTCACAGAGAGCTGGACATGACTGAGCGACTTTCACTTTGGTCTGAGCCAATAACACTGTCAGTTTTCCCAGGTGGGTTGAATGAGTGAGCACTTAACGTCCTTGTTTGGATAATCTACAAACTTTGAATCTCATGAAGTAGACATTCTCTTCCAGAAAAATCTCATCTTTCCTAAATGCATGAAAATAGATAAATTGCACCTGTGGGGAAAGAGCAGGTAAAAGTGCATTTTCTGGGACAGTTCAGTTTAGTCAGTGTTACCTCAGGGAGCCTCTGTTGATGAGGCTGCGGACTGCTCTATCTTGGACTCTCACTGGTCCTTATTTTGGGAACCCCATATAAACCAGCTATCTTCACTCAATTCCTTATCCATTTGCATATCAACTCATAAATTGCTAAAATAAATGTTTACTGAGTGCTTCCTCTGTATCTCAGGAAAGACCAGTGGGGAAAAACCAGCAATTGTGACGGAAAAGGAAAAGGTGTTCTGACATCTGTGTGAGTGTGGGGCCATGTCTTAAAATTCGCTTATTCTTTGTTTGGAAGTTTATGAAGAATTTCCACAAACCATGAGGGGTTTGATCATTTCAGAGATTGAGTTTTCAGGATCTTCATCGCAAGTACTCATCCACAAAACTGGTTTGCAGGAGAACAGAACAGAGCAATCTGTAGGAGTTTGTTCACTTTACAAAAGAAGGGCCTTGTTCTTGTCGCTCAGTTATGTCTGACTCTTTCCAACCCCACGGATGGCAGCAAGCCAGGCTTCCCTGTCTTTCACTATCTCCTGGAGTTCTCTCAAATTGATGTCCATTGAGTCCATGATACCGTCCAACCATCTCATCCTCTGTTGTCCCCTTTTCCTTCTTGCTTTCAATCTTTCCCAGCATCAGGGTCTTTTCCAGTGAGTCAGCTCTTCACATCAGGTGGCCAAAGGAGTGAAGCTTCAGCTTCAGCATCAGTCCTTCCAACGAATATTAAGGGTTGATTTCCTTGAGGATTGGCAGGTTGGACCTTCTTGCTGTCCAAGGAACTCTCAAGAGTCTTCTCCAGCATCACAGTTTGAAAGCATCAATTCTTCAGCACACAGTGTCTCTGTGGTCCAACTCTTACATCCATTCATGGCCACTGGAAAAACCATAGCTTTGACAACAGATCTTTGCCAGTAGCAAGGCAGTATCTTGCCCCTGTGTGTGAAAAGCCCAAGTTCCCAGCATCTGTGATCAGAATGTCCCAGCACAGCGATTCTGCAGTTTTCCAGCCTCCTTGACGATTAGAAGGCACGGTGAACAGCGTGCCCTGACCTGATAGGATATCTTGTTGGGATGATCTGATTGCAGATTATGGTGGATGTGATGCTGGGATAAAGACCTTTCTGGTACATGGCTTTCTTATCACCATCTCCCAACCATTGTTAAAGAAGGCACAGTGCCTAAGTCTATCATGAGAAAAAAGCCAGAGTTCTAGAATTTTTTAGCAGTGTCAAAGTTTTAAATTTCCTTTGGATTAAATTCATGAGCAGAACTTTATGTGACTATTTTCATATTTGGTTTGTGCTATTCTGTTAGACATGAAAGCATATTTTAGAAAGTTGTATCACAAAATATTATTTTCTAGTCATTTCTCAATTCCTCCTAAAAAATGTATACATGTTCTGCTGTCAGTTAACCAAAAATAAAATACTCTGCAAACTACTGTATTGATTAGATTCAGCAATATATAGACTTATCTCTTTATTAAACACATAGGGGAAAAAAAGTCAATGTTAGGAGCAGCATCTTGAATGCAATTTCACATTTTTAGCATTAAATTTTATAAAAATATGAAACATGAATTTTAAATGATGTGTACTATTATTTGTAATATTTTAACTCTTGATCCTTTAATCACAGACAGGATAAAAATATGAGTTTACATACATTCTTTTTTTTCAGATAAGTTTGAAAAAGGATGATCTCTAAAAGTTTCACTTATAAATATGTTTTACTTTTGTAAAAACTTGTGGGGAAAAGTGTAATTTGACCAAGGAGGAAAATCAAAGTTGTGAATCACTGGGGTGTTAAAGAATATTTACATATATTTTTAAAATTATCAAATCAGTGTGGTCTTTGGATTCTGTTAGATATTTTCAAGTGTGATTTTCATTTCTTTTTAAAATCACTGTTTACAATATGTTAGAATCATTGATATAATTAAAACACCTCTCTGAAGTTCTGCGAGTAGATTTCAAATTTCTTTGAAGAGTCTGTGTGCGAAGCCACCGGAGGTCAGTGGTGTGAGTGGTGATAAGCACCCTTTCCCTCTCCTTGGCACACTCTGTGGAGGGTGCCGTTTCTTTGGCTCTCTGGACTAACTTGGAGATGAGGCATGCAGAAGTGGAAGAGGCCTGCTTGCCGCCGGCGCAGCACAGCTGGGGAGCTGAAGGCACTGGGCTCCATAGAGCACCCCCTTTCCCAGGATGGAGTGTCTGCTCAGGTCCTCCCTCCACGATACCAAAAGCTCAGGCGTAAGGCTCTTTCTGCATGCAAGCAACATCTCCGAACCCAAGCTCTAGTCATGCTGAGACGTGCGCCACTCTGAAGGAAAATGCAGCGCTGATTAAAGCAGGATAAACTCCTTCCACGTAGCTCGTTGTCTCACCCCTCGCTTTAAGCTCTATGCTTTCTTTTCTGATTCTGTCTTATCTTTGGTAGCTACATCGTCATCTTTTCACTGAATCTTTGCTTTAGAATATGTCATCCCAGTGAATATCTATGCTCTGTGACTCACCTACTAAAGCTATAATGTTCAGTACTGTATATAACTATACATCACTGTGAGAAGTCANTTTCCCAAGGATTAGGCCTGCACCGCTGTTCAGTGCCGCGGACCCTGCAGCAGGCCACTGTCAGCCCGCGCCTCTGCCAGAGACTCCTGGACACTCTCACGCAGGTCTGGCTCAGTCTCTTGTGGGGACACTGCTCCTCTCTCCTGGGTCCTGATGAGCACAAGGTTTTGTTTGTGCCCTCAAAGAATCTGTTTGCCTAGTCCTAGGGAAGTTCTGTAATCAGGTCCCACTGGCCTCCAAAGCCAAATTCCCTGGGGGCTCTCCATCCCTTTGCCAGGTCCCCAGCCTGAGGAAACTGGTGTGGGTTCTAAAGCTCTCTTGGCAGGGCAGGAATTCATTTGGTGTGATTGTTCTGCAGTCTGTGGGTCGTCATCTCGGTGGTGGCCTCCTCCAAGAGGGCTTATGCCACGTGCTGTGACCCAGGCCTGCTGCACCCAGAGCTCCCACCCTGCAGCAGGCCACTGGTGACCCGTGCCTCCACAGGAGACACGGGAACACTCACAGGCAGGTCTGGATCAGTCTCTGTGGGGTCTCTGCGTCCTGGTGCCTACACGGTTTTGTTTGAGCCCCCGAGTGTCTCTGGCAGATAAGGAGTTTGATTCTAAGTGCGATTTTGCCCTTGAACGTGGGGTATCTATTTTGGTGGGATCCAACATTCTCCTGTCAGTGCTTGTTCAGCAGCAAGTTGCAGTTTTGGAGTTCTCACAGGAAAAGATGCGCACACGTCCTTCTAGTCCGCCATCTTCCTCATTCTCCTCAGTACAGGCTTATTTCTTTATTAACAGTAGGAACAAAAATGGATTATTTAGAACAGTCATTTGAACATTTATACAGTAATTTATATGATTGGCAATATCTTTATGAAAATATCATAGATAAATTACCTATGTTATAGTTACCTCGGGGCTGGATACACACCCTTAACGGGATGGCTAGCGGGATGACTCCATACATGTCAAGAGGGCATCCTTCTGTGACTCACATACCAGGATGCTTTCTAGGGAGAGCGAGCAGGACAGTGCAGGCTCCCAACGTGGCCCAAAGCTGTCCTAAGAGAGCGAGTTCAGGGGATGGGTGTGGAGACTGAGGGCTCCTGCTCCAGGGTGTGACTCACTCGTGGGGTTTGATTCCCATTCACGTAAAAGGAATGAGTGTCTGGGCTTCTGGACTGACTTGGTCAGAGGTGAGGCAAGAGAGACAGAGGCAGGCTGGAGATGGGAAGAGTCAGTATCAATGTCCAAAGCAGAGTCAGACCCTTTAGTTAATCCATCTGTGATGTTAGAGTGAAGAGCAATTGACTTTCCACACTGGTTGGAGGTCTTGTCTTATTTCTTGAGATAACTATTGATGTCCCACAGTTATTAAACTTCTAGAAGAAGTTCTTGCTCCTGATAACCTCAACAATTTAGACTAGATGTTTCCAATAGCAACCAAAGACTTGAAAGCCAGCCTGTGCAATGTCAGAAAAAGCATGGGACACAATTGTTGGAAAGGCACAGAAAATGGGTATACATCCGCATCCATGCTCTTAGAAAAACTTCAAGAGTAAGAAAAAACTCTGAATAAATAAAACTCAGATGAAATTGACAAAATTTTAACACTTGACCTTTCTTTTGTCAAAATAGAAATAACACTTGAGTGTCATAAAGTGTTATAAAGCTAACTGGAGACAGATAATGGCAATATTTTAAAATGCAACATCCTCGTATTTTATTCTGGTGGGAAGAATATTCTCACCTTTCAGGAAATAGTGCCATGAGAGATTATTAAAAAAAAAAACCCAAGCATGTAATAATAGCAATACAAATACAACCACATCAGACTTAGCTTGTATGCACCATCAACCCAGCCCAACAGTTAACTGAACTTCCAAAATGGCAATGATATTTCTTTATAACAAATCTCTCAATGAAAGGTAGATGAATCTTTAGATAAATTAATAAAATTCCTTGCTTTCCCTGGAGTGCTATCCGTATGGCAATATTCAGAAAAGTGATGTGCAAATATAAAGATATAATACATAAAGCTTCCCTGATAGCTCAGTTGGTAAAGAATCTGCCTGCAGTGCAAGAGATCCCAGTTTGATTCCCGGGTCGGGAATATCCCCTGGAGAAGGGATAGGCTACCCACTCCAGTATTTTGGGGCTTCCCTGGTGGCTCAGCTGGTAAAGAATCTTCCTGGAATGCGGGAGACCTGGGTTCGATCTCTGGGTTGGGAAGATCCCCTGGAGAAGGGAACCACTACCCACTCCAGCGTTCTGGCCTGGAGAATTCCATGGATTGCATGTATAGTCCATGGAGGTGCAAAGAATCAGATACAACTGAGTGACTTTCACATCACATAATACATAAATGCTAGAAAAGGAAGTGGCAACCGACTCCAGTGTTCTTGCCTGGAGAATCCCAGGCATGGCGGAGCCCAATGGGCTGCCATTTGTGGGGTTGCACAGAGTCGGACACGACTGAAGCGACTTAGCAGTAGCAGCAGCAGAAAAGGAAGGTTGGGAAAATAATATTCTAAGTGCTTATTAGGTATAGGTCATTTTTTAAATAAATGAAAGGCATTTAATACTAAACCTGATATTTTAATTGTGTAAAGCAAAGAGGATACTGTGCATTCAAATTTACAGCCTGTAGCCAAAATATTCAGGTGACCATTATTGAAAAATGTAATGAAAAAATAGGTTGAAGAAACATAATTAAGACAGACAGTAATTGGATTTAAAGTTCAGTGTCATAGTCATATAGTAAGTGAAAATAATCAGATAAGTATTTTATTTAATTATTTGCCCACAAATGGCATTCAATAAATTTCGGCCTGTGAAAAACAGTTTTGTGATGTCCAAATGCAGATTATCTGTTCTCCCATCTACTGGTTCTCTGACAATTTGGACCCTTTTTTCAACTCCTGGATATGAAGCCCTGCCTCTAAATAAGCTGACCAGATTAGACTCTGCTTCAGGATGTAAGGTTAACCCAAAGTCACAGTGTAAATCCGAAGAACGTGTAAGTGAACAAAAAACTACCATTCTATTTCAGCTAAAGCTGTAAGTTTTTCATATATTTTCTTAGTGAATCCAAACTAATTTGGGGATAGCTATTCCCGAATAAATGCAAATATAGTCTATGAAAGTATTCTCTACTGCACTTTTGCTTCTAATTTTCAGTGATATGGATTTATTTTAAGTGCTGATTGATTTATAGATCTTTGCGCAAGACACAGAAAATCAATACAAGAGAAATGAATGTGAAATATAAGGGCCACACAAGATCTCATGTGTGTCTACAGACAGAGTTTTGATATTAATTTAATTCAGCTAAATTCTCTTTTATTCCAAGCTTCTATAATCTTTGTTCTTAACACAATATTTAATGAAAGAGAAGAAAGTAAAACAGTAAAATGCATTTTAGCAATGAAATCTCTTTAAAGAGTAAAATCTGTTTAATCTGGTCATTTGAAAATGTCAAACTGCTATTAAGTCATCATTTTATTCTGATATAAATGTACATTCATATGCAGGTTAAAAAATAGCACAGAGAAATGCTGCGTACCCTCTACCCAGTTCTCCCAAAGGCAGCATCTTATGAAGCTACGCTAAGTAGCACAACCCGGGTACTGACCCTGATGGTCAAACTGCAGAACACGTCCGTCACCACGATGGCCCCTCAGCCTCACAGCCACGACCGCCGTCCTCCCACACGCCCCCCCTCTTTAACCGTTGTTGCCCTTCAGTCGCTGAGTCAGCGTCAGGCTCTGCGGACGCATGCACTTGACGGCAGCTCACCAGGCGCCTCTGTCCGTGGGGTTCTCCAGGCAAGAACGCTGGAGCGGGTGCCGTTTCCTCCTCCCGGGCAGCTTCCTGACCCAGGGGTCGAGCCCGCCTCTCCAGCATCTCCTGCATAGGCAAGCAGATGCTTTACCACTGAACCATCAGGGAAACCCATAAGCAGCAGCAAATTTGTTCCCCTTTTCTACCTATGCTCAGCTCAAGAATGTGATAAAAAATGGAATCATGCAGAATGCAACCTTCTGGGTTTGCCATTTTGTACTCAGTATAATCCTCTGGAGACCCAACCAGGTCCGCGCATACGTCCCTGTAGTGAGGGTGTCATATCTCCCTACTGTTTGCAAGATTTTCCTCTTTACCTTCAGTTTTCGAATGTTTAATTGTGATACGGCTTGGCATGGATATTCCTAGTTTTATCCTGTTTGCACTTCATTTGGCTTCTTAAATCTGTAGGTTTCTGTCCTTTTTTAAATGTGAGAGGTTTTCTGCCACTATTTCTTCGAGAGTTTTTTCAAGCCCTTCTTGCTCAGCTTATTCCAGGACTCTGGTGAATGACATGCCCTGTCCTTTGTTATAGACATACCATTCCCATTCCCTAAGGCACTAATTCTCTTTTCCAATCTTTTTTTTCTCTGTTTTTCAGATTGGGTATGGAAGATCAGTCATGTAATTGCAGAGGTGGAAGAGATTTTTATCTGTTGTAGAGCTCTTGAGT
>SJYW01024861.1:279704-302077 GCA_006410735.1 Raphicerus campestris | reverse complement strand
TCTGCTTTGTAAATAAATTCATTTGTAACTTTTTTTTTAACGGAGGATTCATTTTTGCTATCCCTCCCTGTTTTTCTAGCCCCCGATCGTGGACACAGGAATCTGGTCGAAGAGCCCTCAGCCTGAGCTGAGGATTGGAGACTGATCATCTCCTCTTGGCAGAGAACTCGAATTCTGGTTCTGCTCTGGTCTGATTTCTGGTAGGGCCGAGTTCCAGTCCTCCCTTCTCTGGAGGTCCAGGGAAAAGTCCCATAACGCCTGGGTATCTGTAGGTGGCAAGAGATGTCTGTGAGGCCACCCCTTTCACCCCTCCTCTCCCGCCTCCTCCCCCTTCTTCTTTCAACCTGGCTTCCTTTCCTCTCTTGAAATCTCTGATGTTAGTACTTGGATCTGAAGTTCTGTGTCTCTATAGGAGGTTTTCTGAGAGACTGTATTTCTGCCTGCAGTGTGGGCGACCTGGGTTCGATCCCTGGGTCAGGAAGATCCCCTGGAGAAAGAGATGGCAACGCACTCCAGTATTCTTGCCTGGAGAACCCCATGGATGGAGGAGCCTGGTGGGCTACAGCCCACGGGTCGCAAAGAGTCAGACAGGACTGGGCGACTTCCCTTCCCCTTCCCCTTCACTTCCATTTCTGCTTAGTTCTCGGTCATTCAGTCAGTCTTCTGTCTTTGTATCATCAGCATAAACACGAGGCCAAAACCACGGCCTCTGTCCAGAGTGCTTCTGCAACGCGTATTTCAACTCCAGAGCTTCAGGTAGCATTTGTTTGAATTCTAGCTCAGCTGCTGCCTTGAAATCTAAGGAATCTGCACGGACCAGTTACCCACAGGCTCTGTTTTATGGACTGATTGTACCATGGCTATGTTCTAATTGCTAAAATTTTCATCTCATTTTAAAATTTCTGAGTGAACTCTTTCAAGACAGCATTGTAGTCAAGAAAAATCTTATTCTTATGTATTTTTAATCTACAAATTCTAAATTACTCTTATATTTTCTAAATAGTAGGACTACCAGTAAATGAATAACTCATTAATAATTTTATTAGTTTTTATGAGTGGTATGCATTTAAATTCATCATGAATTCATGCATGCCAGGCATTGGTTATTTTTTTCTCTTTTCTCTATTCCACACTTCACAGATATTTTTGTACAGTAATCACCTACTTCTGCAGCATAGCCATTGGCAGCACTTTGGATAGTCATTAAGATGAAATACTAACTTTTAAACAACCTTTTTTCTGAATATAAAAATATGTGCACAATTAAATATCATAAAAATAAAGAACTGGGAAATCACAGAAAAAATATCAACAACAAATGAGGCAGCATCTGTCATCCATGATCCCTCAGCCCTTCAGCTTAACAGCACCCAGTGATGTTCAGTCTTCTCTTTCCCATAAAGAGATAGATATAAAGATATCCATATAGAGGAAAATTAAGTGTATGTTCAAATTTATTGGCATATGGCATGCAGTCAGAGCATTTCCACATAATAATTTGTGGAAAACACCCCCCTGGAAAAACGAAAACTTTATTCTGAAATTCACTAGGCTATTCTAGAGTTATCTAATTGCAATTACACTAAATGTATGATTTATTTAAAATGGACAGACTTACTCAGAAGCTATTTTTCTTCTGTTANATAATAATTTGTGGAAAACATCCCCCTGGAAAAACGAAAACTTTATTCTGAAATTCACTAGGCTATTCTAGAGTTATCTAATTGCAATTACACTAAATGTATGATTTATTTAAAATGGACAGACTTACTCAGAAGCTATTTTTCTTCTGTTAAGCTGAAGTATGTTCTGCTCTTTATCAGTTACCCTTTGTTTTTTTTAAAAACCTCATCATCCCTTCCATTTTCAGATTTCAAAATTATACGTACTTCCACAGAAGTAAAAAACAATATATTATTGTGCATTTTTAATAATCATCACATTTTAAATTAGTCTATGTCTTCTAAACAGTAGCACAGGATTAGAAGTGAATGAATTATTCATGATTAATTCATATGAGTTCTATACATTTAAATCTGTCTCTTANTCCACAGAAGTAAAAAACAATATATTATTGTGCATTTTTAATAATCATCACATTTTAAATTAGTCTATGTCTTCTAAACAGTAGCACAGGATTAGAAGTGAATGAATTATTCATGATTAATTCATATGAGTTCTATACATTTAAATCTATCATAACTATATGCAAGTTTACCACATTGCCTATAAGAATATTCAGATGTTTTTACCATATTCAAATATTTTTTATTATTAGAAGCATTATATGAAAGATGAAATGTTTCTTATGGTGGCCCAAGATAAAGTTCTAAATAGTTTATAGTCCTTTTCTTTGAAAAACAGGCTGTAGTGTTTATAAAGATTAATTTCCCATTAGAGCAGCAGAGAAGGTTCCTCCCAGGACTAGGCTTTCTTACTCATATTCTGACCCACCGAACTGAAGAAATGGGACTTGGAGACAATGAAATATCCTTTGCAGAGGCCAGGAAGACAGTCTGTGATGCCTTCAGAGACTTGCAAGGGGTTTACAAGGTTGGAGCCANTTTTAGATTACATATTTCTTGGAAATGTGGGCTCTGTTTTGAATACACAACTGGATATGGTTATTATTTCAAGTTCTACAAAATCTTCAAGTTAAGGAATAATATCAATAAGGGAGTTTTGACCACAAGTCGGGTTTGTTTCTTTTTTCTCTATTTTCCCCCTTTTACATTGTCTTGGGTTTTTCTGTAAGAGAAGAGTTGAATAAGCTGAGAATTCTGTAAATGTTTAATTACAGTTTCACACAGCCCTTGGAGAGGAGCAATACTCTCTAAGCTGCATTTACTTGAAATGAGGTCTCAGTTCCTTAGAGTAAAATAAACCGTGTCAAATTTTGATTTAAGAAAGCTGAAGCAGCGATATTTTGGCCACCTGATGCGAAGAGCTGACTCATCGGAAAAGACCCTGGTGCTGAGAAAGATTGAGGGCAGGAGGAGAAGGGGCCGACAGAGGATGAGGTGGTTGGATGGCATCACGGACTCAACAGTCATTTTCTGAGCNTGGCCACCTGATGCGAAGAGCTGACTCATCGGAAAAGACCCTGGTGCTGAGAAAGATTGAGGGCAGGAGGAGAAGGGGCCGACAGAGGATGAGGTGGTTGGATGGCATCACGGACTCAACAGTCATTTTCTGAGCAGGCTCCGCGAGATGGTGGTGGACAGGGAAGCCTGTTGTTGTGCAGTCCATGAGGTCGCAAAGAGTTGGACGCAACTTCAGAAGCGACTGAACAACAGCTGCAACTGAATGTTTAAAGGCACAGTAGCTACTGACTCAGTGTCGAAACGGACTAATCCCAAAGGAATCTTCAGAGCTCTTTTTCTTTGTCCGGGACCATGTCCATATGTTCTTGTGATCAGCCCTCAGATGAGCTCTCCTGGCATTCACTTTAGGAGAAGCCATTACAGCGCTTTTCTCAGAGGACGTCAGGACTTGCCGCAGAGACTTGCAAACCAACCGATACCCCTTAGGTTGAAGAGAAGACACTGAGCATACACACAGCTAACTGGAACCTTCTACCACGCCTTATCCTTGATGATGTCATGGAAGCTATGGTTTTTAATCAAATGTCATTCCAAGGAGGGTGAGCACGCCAGCAGACTCTTTCTGCAGGAACCCTGGCAGGTGTAAAACCAGTGCTCATGAGGTCTCCATAATGTAAGGAGCTCAATATTCAACAAACTTAAACGAGATTTTTCCAAAATACATATAAAAGCTATAGCATTAGTGTACTGATTTCCTGTATTTGGGGGCATTTCAATTCTGAATGCCAAGAAGAAAATGCTTTGCTTGTTTTCAAAAACAAAACCAAACACTGGAATCTAAGTAAAAACATCAAATTGATCAAGTGTATGTAATAACTCACAGTCTCACCCACAGGGTTTAAGGTCTCGTACAAAGTAATTTAGAAAAAGTATATTTTAATACTTTCATTGTAGGCTACTTTTTAAAGCTTTTGACAGAATTTTGAGTATATTGAATTTGGAGTTATTATTCAAAGTTTGTGTGACTTGATGATAAAAGTCTTAAAAATACTTTATGCTTTCAATAAAGTTGGGTAGTTTTCTCCCCAAACATCTTCCTAATTTCTGGCAATAATGATTATCTTTTCCTTTTGATACCATGCACAGATACGTGGTGAAGGAATTCATTTTATGTCATGGGTCTATGGTCTAAGAAACCAACAATTATCAATCATATATAAAAATGTAAGAAATAAAACCTCTGGCTCCCTTTTTGCTTCCAGAATCCCAGACTGCTTGTGTTTCAGTCTCATTTGAAATTGAGGGTGCAATTCCTTTCAAAATATTTGTATTTTAAAAAATTCTGTTTTTCTAAAATGCATATTTCTTCTAGATTTTCCCTCCTATGTTTTTCCAGGGAAAAGCGGAAGGATTAAAATTGCTTGTACCCTGTGTCTGCAGGTAAAGCTCGCTTCTGGCATAAATACCATCCTTGGATGCAGAGAGCACACACATGTTTGGTCACAAACACCAACAGCTCCACCTTCATAGAGAAATATGCAAATAGAAACACAGCGGCATGCATTTTCTACGGAGGTGTAAGGCAGACCCTCAAAACCAAAGTGGTCTGGAAATGGTGTCTCGATGAAGATCACAACGGAAGGTCCTTCTCGGCCCTGGAAGAGACTGCAACTCAGTCACCTTACAACATTTGGCTTTATTTTATAATAAGCTATGCCATTAAGGTTTAAAATATTAGGCCCTTGTATTTTTTATATTCTGTAATTTTTGATATTGCAATTTTTAACTGTGCATATCTCCCGTTTTTTAAGATACCAGCTTTCTCCTTCAGTTTCTTTCTTCAGGAAACATTTTAAAGCTTCCTTCGTCTCTAAAAAGGTCTTGTTTCAAAACTGCTATAACATGCTTAATGCAGAAAAAAGCTCAGAAGGCAACAATGAAAAAATGGGCTGTAATAAAATATCTCCTAATGACTTATTTATTAGAAATACACTTTCAGAATTAAAGAATTTATTCTAACTTTAGGGAAAAAAAACTATTTTGCTTTCACTTTTATATAATGAAATAATTAAGCCCATGGCATCTTAAGGGTATTTTTGTGAAGCCCATACATAGATGGTGTTAATTACAACAGCTATCTATATTTGTAATCATCTAGCCTACTTTTAAATACCCTTTAAAAGTCATTCATGCAGTTATTCACAGTGAATCAAAAAAAAAAAAAAAGACCATATAAATACCAATAGCATCAAGTGTGTTTGGGGGGTATTTTCAATGTTGGTAATTATTTTCACATTTTAGCAAGGTTTCTCTGGTAGCTTATTCTCAGGAAACTTTTTCAACCTGCTTTAAAAGAGTTGGTTCCAAAACGTGGGGACAAAGCCCAGTATGAATATAAATTATTTGTCAACATATGGTGAGAGAGGGCGTGGCTGAACCGAACTCGAAGTCGCCACAAAGAGCAAGCATTGTTCCTGGTGATGAAGTTCTCAAATGGAAGCTCCGCGCTGGCGGGAGAAGTTGCTGGCGTGCTCTGGGGTCACAGCACTTGGTAAAGCCGGGGACAGCTGCACCGATTGTCCATAATTAGTCAAGGTCAGCCGCTGCAAATGGAGGACATTCGCCATTTGTCAGGAGCACAATGGACGGGACCCTGGCCGCCTCAACTGGGGCCGGCTCGGGGAGGGGCTCATTGAATCCAGGGTGCAGCGGCGCTGCCCTTTTTTGTGCTCCTGAGAAGCAGGGCAGCCACTCGGGAAGACCCGAATGACAGCGCTTGCCAGGCTCACCAATGTCACAAAACACAATCTTGTTTTAACTACCAGAAGCATATGTTCATTGACACAGCGTAATGTTGGTGACACTTGAAGGAAACAGGAAAAGAAGAAATGAGAGAGTAAGTGCATTGCTCCCCGTGTGTGGAATTTCATGTCTCCCTCCAAGGGTCTAATCTTGTAACTTGCCATGGGATGCAGTGTAATCCTTTAAATAAAGGAGTGATTACTTTCAAACGAGCAGTGCAACTTGGAAGGAGGACAAATAGGTCGTTGTCAAATGAAATTGCTTTTGTCTTCATGGCTGCTTAGAAAAGTGCCGTATTTTCCACGGGAGAAATTAAACACGGATTTAAATGGTCTACTAAAATAAGTTAAAACAAAGGAAAACGCTCCGGGCTGATAAGATATTTTAGACTGAGGCATTCTAATCGACCCAACAAGCAAGAGTATAGTGTAATTTTGGAAAGCTAAAGTCTGCTCTAGTTTTAAGGAAAAGAGAGTAAGGACTTTAATGTTTCAACTGAGAACCACAAAGATTTGAGATGCTAATTTGTAAAATGCCTTGCCTGAGCCTCCCAATCCAGCGACAAGGAGAGGGGGTCCTTTATCTTCGTGCACCGCCCTTCCCAGGGCCAGTGACACTCTTTCAGCCCAGGGTGGGCATGCTCTAGCCTGCGGTGGGCACACCCTCAAGCCCCTAGAGGGTCCAGGGGACACCTCCTCCTTCCTTCCCCAAAGCAGCCCCTGGGAATGAGCTTGGGGAGGGCCAGAAGACCGTCTGCCATGGAGAGACCATCCACCGGCTTCTCCTGTCCTGCTTTTTCATCAGCTTGCTCCCCCACCTCTTTCTTTGGACTCTGGGCCCTCATTAGTGTCTCATTAGAATAGCTTCCTGCATTTCAGGTTGATTTCAGCCCATGCACCTCACAACGCAATTTCCACCTGCCGCAGGAGGGAGAAAAAGTCAAAGAATTACTTTAAAATTAAGAAAAATGTAGTTGATGGCTCTCTCGCTCGCTCTCTCTCTCTCTCTCTGTATCACACTCACACACACACACACACACACATACACACACACACACACTATACATGCACACAAAAATCTGTTAGACATTTCAAAGCAGCTTGCATTCATGGAAGGTGCCAGAAAAACAAGATGGTTTACCCCCTCTCAGTTATACATCCTTATAATAGAAATTCATTATCTTCTTGTGGACGAAGCAATACATTTCTGATTAGCCTTTTAACACACTTTCCTTTTCAAATGAATAAATCAGAATATGAAGAAACTGCACTACAGCATCCTTCCCTGTTGCTGCTAAGCAAGGCAAGTGAAGTAGCCAATATACATAAATTCCTGAGTTTTCATACGAAGAAACTGTACATGTGTACATACACATATGCATCGTACGCATAGAAAGACACACAGACACACAGGCAGGGAGGGTGGGTCCCACCTGCCCATCATGCCCGCCGAAAGAACCATCCCCTGCCTTTTCTCTCACACACCCCTCGCCTCCACATAAAAAGAGGGGAAAACTGTTATCTCTGATATTAGAATCATTTCTCCCATATTCTTCACATCTTTAAGATTTTCTCCTGTGTCCTCCTGAGGAAATGACAGAAGCTGCTGGGTAATTCAGGCATCCCCAAATACAGTCTTACAAATTTCACTCTCTGAAAAGTTAATAAAGATAATGACCTATTAACTTCTCTATTTCTCCACAGTGCAATTTATCCTTGGGCATAAGGAAATGCCAATTTTATGGAAGCATGGCAAATGATGCTCTTTGCACTCTCACTGGAAAATATATCCAGCAATTAAAAATGAAATGTGCTATTAAGCAAAGGCGTCATCTACGGTGTAGCCTTTATGTTTACGCTCTCTAAATTCAGGGGAAGCAATGCCGCTGTTTCTACCAGACAGAAGTGCATCCGTTGCAATTCCTTTAAGACCGTTTTCGAGGAAAATCCTAGCAAGAAAGTCTGCTATGCTGCTCCACTCTCACTGCGCCTGCATCCTCGAACTACTCACCTAAGTGTGCGGGTAGCTCATGCGTCTGATGCCGCGGGATGGGGAGCGGAGCACGCCAGGGTACCTATTGTTTCAATTTCCTCCCCAGGGTACCTATTGTTTCAATTTCATGCAAGTTAGAACAATAACTGCTAACCTGAGAATATGATTCAGCACGTTTGTTACAATGTCATTCTGTCTGATGAGTTTTGTTTAGCCAATACCATCTGCAATTAACAGTCTCCAAAGACTTAAAAGCAGCCCCACACTTTTTTCTGATCTTCAGTGTGACTCAAATGGGCTAAGCTGATATGATTAAGTAATATTTGTCATCAAGCTTCAGGGTTTAAGTCTCCGCCTTTGATAAATGAATAAAGGTTTCATGGCCAGAAATGCATTCAGACTGAAGTGATTTAACCCCAAAGAGAGAAAAGTATGGACAACTAGTTCTCAAGAGGTTAAAGAAATTATCTCCATGGGTTAGTTTCCTCTGAATGTACAAGCAGAGCAAACACGTTTCCATTGGAAACTAAAATAGCTTTAGCATCCTCAGCCTACTTTTTGCCTTTAACTTTCTCAAGTTTAAAAAAATAACACCTAATATAGGGCTTTTAATCTCATACGCCCTGTTCTTTCACGAGGGTAATTTTAGACTTGACTATAACATATCATAAAATAACACAAAAATGCATTATCTACATAATCCTGGAAACAAGACATACTGTGCTTTTGTCTTATTTCAAAATTTAAAAGTAGCTTAAAACCCCCATTCCCAGCCCATTTAGGTATACATTTTGCATATTAATTGAAGAAGAAAAGAGAACTTAAAGGATAAAATTTTTTTCTGAATAAAGCTCATTTTAATTGTTCAAACTAATTCTTCTAATTTTCAGACATTAGTTGAAAAACCTTCATTTAAGAATCTGTAAATTAGCTGCACAGTTTTAAATTTCCTCTTTGTCTCAGAAAGCAATTGTTTTCCACTTTCAAGTATCTTAACACTGTCATTATTGCCATCAATATTTTTTAAAGACCAAATTTTAGTCGCTTCCCAGTAGTGAATTTTAATAACAACCGCGGCATACCCAGTGGGAATCTTTGTGACCTAAAATAATTAATGCGTCTCCAAAAAGGCCAAAAGTCTTCATCAGAAGCATGGTGGGGAAATCTTACAGATGCAGCCTCACAATGCAAGAGATTCTGCACTAGCAACAGACTGATTTGAGACTCTGCACACTTGCATCTCAATTTAGCTTCTGATAACTGTATTTTTGTGTGTGAAGATACATATTGATGGAATGTAGGTAGAAGAGAGCTGACCATTGCTATTTTTGTTTGCTCTGCACTTTAGGGTTTTCTTTATGGAAGTCACTGACTGACTACTCATCTTCGCTGAGGTTGCTTGGGTTCGCATTCCACAGTGGAGAAGATATGGAGCTGATAGGGTTGTGGTGTCTGGTAGGATGAGGACACGGCTTCTGAAAGCTGCTGCCTGAGATGGTAATAAATGAATCTTCACATGCATTTGAGAGTTTTATGTGCTCCTCTGAAGTCTAATGAGTGTATTCACATCTTCGTTGTTTCATTAAATGTTAATAAAGAAAAAGGTTAATCATTTGCATTAAATATCTACTGAAATTAGATAGTCAAAGAGTTTATTGTCTTCAAGAAGCTAAACAAAAGAGAGAAAAAGCTACCTTCATACAATTTTTCATGAGATACTGATTCTGAAGGAAGATTTGCTACGTTATATTAGGAAGTCCCCAAACTATTATCTGAATTATCTCAGCATCTGATGTTATTGAATTCCATTCAGAAATTCAAGCATATACTGAATGAGCAATTCATACATCTAAACAAAGGCATTATTAGTGATTTGACCAAACAGTTTTCTCCTGAGTTGATGCTGTGTTTTTCTTTCTTTCTTTTTTAAAGAAAGATGGTGTGATGACAGTCACTGTGTTTCCTTGCCCCATCTCAAAATATNCACACACACACACACACACACACACACACACACACTATACATGCACACAAAAATCTGTTAGACATTTCAAAGCAGCTTGCATTCATGGAAGGTGCCAGAAAAACAAGATGGTTTACCCCCTCTCAGTTATACATCCTTATAATAGAAATTCATTATCTTCTTGTGGACGAAGCAATACATTTCTGATTAGCCTTTTAACACACTTTCCTTTTCAAATGAATAAATCAGAATATGAAGAAACTGCACTACAGCATCCTTCCCTGTTGCTGCTAAGCAAGGCAAGTGAAGTAGCCAATATACATAAATTCCTGAGTTTTCATACGAAGAAACTGTACATGTGTACATACACATATGCATCGTACGCATAGAAAGACACACAGACACACAGGCAGGGAGGGTGGGTCCCACCTGCCCATCATGCCCGCCGAAAGAACCATCCCCTGCCTTTTCTCTCACACACCCCTCGCCTCCACATAAAAAGAGGGGAAAACTGTTATCTCTGATATTAGAATCATTTCTCCCATATTCTTCACATCTTTAAGATTTCCTCCTGTGTCCTCCTGAGGAAATGGCAGAAGCTGCTGGGTAATTCAGGCATCCCCAAATACAGTCTTACAAATTTCACTCTCTGAAAAGTTAATAAAGATAATGACCTATTAACTTCTCTATTTCTCCACAGTGCAATTTATCCTTGGGCATAAGGAAATGCCAATTTTATGGAAGCATGGCAAATGATGCTCTTTGCACTCTCACTGGAAAATATATCCAGCAATTAAAAATGAAATGTGCTATTAAGCAAAGGCGTCATCTACGGTGTAGCCTTTATGTTTACGCTCTCTAAATTCAGGGGAAGCAATGCCGCTATTTCTACCAGACAGAAGTGCATCCGTTGCAATTCCTTTAAGACCGTTTTCGAGGAAAATCCTAGCAAGAAAGTCTGCTATGCTGCTCCACTCTCACTGCGCCTGCATCCTCGAACTACTCACCTAAGGGTGCGGGTAGCTCATGCGTCTGATGCCGCGGGATGGGGAGCGGAGCACGCCAGGGTACCTATTGTTTCAATTTCCTCCCCAGGGTACCTATTGTTTCAATTTCATGCAAGTTAGAACAATAACTGCTAACCTGAGAATATGATTCAGCACGTCTGTTACAATGTCATTCTGTCTGATGAGTTTTGTTTAGCCAATACCGTCTGCAATTAACAGTCTCCGAAGACTTAAAAGCAGCCCCACACTTCTTATTTCTGATCTTCAGTGTGACTCAAATGGGCTAAGCTGATATGATTAAGTAATATTTGTCATCAAGCTTCAGGGTTTAAGTCTCCGCCTTTGATAAATGAATAAAGGTTTCATGGCCAGAAATGCATTCAGACTGAAGTGACTTAACCCCAAAGAGAGAAAAGTATGGACAACTCCTAGTTCTCAAGAGGTTAAAGAAATTATCTCCATGGGTTAGTTTCCTCTGAATGTACAAGCAGAGCAAACACGTTTCCATTGGAAACTAAAATAGCTTTAGCATCCTCAGCCTACTTTTTGCCTTTAACTTTCTCAAGTTTAAAAAAATAACACCTAATATAGGGCTTTTAATCTCATACGCCCTGTTCTTTCACGAGGGTAATTTTAGACTTGACTATAACATATCATAAAATAACATAAAAATGCATTATCTACATAATCCTGGAAACAAGACATACTGTGCTTTTGTCTTATTTCAAAATTTAAAAGCAGCTTAAAACCCCCATTCCCAGCCCATTTAGGTATACATTTTGCATATTAATTGAAGAAGAAAAGAGAACTTAAAGGATAAAATTTTTTTCTGAATAAAGCTCATTTTAATTGTTCAAACTAATTCTTCTAATTTTCAGACATTAGTTGAAAAACCTTCATTTAAGAATCTGTAAATTAGCTGCATGGTTTTAAATTTCCTCTTTGTCTCATAAAGCAATTGTTTTCCACTTTCAAGTATCTTAACACTGTCATTATTGCCATCAATATTTTTTAAAGACCAAATTTTAGTCGCTTCCCAGTAGTGAATTTTAATAACAACCGCAGCATACCCAGTGGGAATCTTTGTGACCTAAAATAATTAATGCGTCTCCAAAAAGGCCAAAAGTCTTCATCAGAAGCATGGTGGGGAAATCTTACAGATGCAGCCTCACAATGCAAGAGATTCTGCACTAGCAACAGACTGATTTGAGACTCTGCACACTTGCATCTCAATTTAGCTTCTGATAACTGTATTTTTGTGTGTGAAGATACATATTGATGGAATGTAGGTAGAAGAGAGCTGACCATTGCTATTTTTGTTTGCTCTGCACTTTGGGGTTTTCTTTATGGAAGTCACTGACTGACTACTCATCTTCACTGAGGTTGCTTGGGTTCACNGTGAAGATACATATTGATGGAATGTAGGTAGAAGAGAGCTGACCATTGCTATTTTTGTTTGCTCTGCACTTTAGGGTTTTCTTTATGGAAGTCACTGACTGACTACTCATCTTCGCTGAGGTTGCTTGGGTTCGCATTCCACAGTGGAGAAGATATGGAGCTGATAGGGTTGTGGTGTCTGGTAGGATGAGGACACGGCTTCTGAAAGCTGCTGCCTGAGATGGTAATAAATGAATCTTCACATGCATTTGAGAGTTTTATGTGCTCCTCTGAAGTCTAATGAGTGTATTCACATCTTCGTTGTTTCATTAAATGTTAATAAAGAAAAAGGTTAATCATTTGCATTAAATATCTACTGAAATTAGATAGTCAAAGAGTTTATTGTCTTCAAGAAGCTAAACAAAAGAGAGAAAAAGCTACCTTCATACAATTTTTCATGAGATACTGATTCTGAAGGAAGATTTGCTACGTTATATTAGGAAGTCCCCAAACTATTATCTGAATTATCTCAGCATCTGATGTTATTGAATTCCATTCAGAAATTCAAGCATATACTGAATGAGCAATTCATACATCTAAACAAAGGCATTATTAGTGATTTGACCAAACAGTTTTCTCCTGAGTTGATGCTGTGTTTTTCTTTCTTTCTTTTTTAAAGAAAGATGGTGTGATGACAGTCACTGTGTTTCCTTGCCCCATCTCAAAATATTAATTGGGAACTGCTTGTTCATGCTTGTGCCAAACTTCTAACTGAAATGTGTTAAAACTTGCTCAAGAAAATAATAAGAAAAAGAGAGGGAAAATAAAGAACTTTTAGTTGTAATGGTAATTTGGGATCCTGATCACAGGTGCAAGATTTAGCAAAGGTCCCTTTCTTGCAACAGCCCTCTGGAGTGACCCAAGAGCTCCCTCTGCCCCCTCCAAGGGGGAAATATCCATCACCATCATGCCAGCCTGCATCCATGCCGGAGGGAGCCGGTTTTGAAAGATCAGCCTGCTTCCTTGTTCCCCAGCAGCCCTGTGAGTACAGACCAGGCAGAAACCAGCAAAAACCTCCCAGAAACGCTGCCCAGGTGAAGCCTGCCGTAAGTTTCTCTTCATTAGCCAACTTGATGACTGGCCGGAGGTCACGGTTAAAGGGGGTTATTTTCCCAGTGCTCTAAGTGCAGAGAATATTAACGGGGACTCCATTTGTCACGCCTTATTGGCAAAAACATGGGAAAATATTAAAATTGCAATAAACCCAACCTCCCCCCTCCCCTCCAAATGCTGCCAAACAGACCTGACTTTCCCAGGCTCCACTCCACACCAGTTGGAAAGAGAAAGGTCTCAGAGAGGATTTGCCAGTGCGGCCAGGAGAAGCAGGCTCACTTTATGGCCATGTTGATGCAAAGTTAAATGTTCTGGGTGCTTTCTTGAATCTCCCATAGTGATCCTTCAGGAATAAGCCCATGCTCATGTGATCAAATGTGTCTTTAATGCTGGGTCTAGTCGAAAGTTCTGGCTCGGAAACACAGTGTGGTTTTAAATCCCAAGGATTCGAATTGAGATGCAAGTGCTTTGTTATTAAAGCATAAGGGCTTTATCTGTGGGCAGGCTTGCGTGTTTGCAGTGGTGCTTGCCTTTTGCTTGTCAGAGCAACAGAATACACATAGGCACACACAAGCACGCACACACAAGCACACACATATACACACACCCACTCACACAGATACACACATATACATACACACATCCACTCACACAGAAACACACACACACCACACACATATACATACACACACCACACACACTTACACATATCTTAAATTTGTTTAATTATCCTGTGTATAATTTCATATGTCATGTTTACCCAAAATTTTAAAAAAGTTTATGCTAATTAATTATGCCTAATTTAGATATTTGTATCTTGATACCTCAGGAAAAATGATTAAATGTGATGAAAGTTGCTCAGTAGTGCCCAACTCTTTGTGGCCCCCATGGACTATATAGTCCATGGAATTCTCCAGGCCAGAATACTGGAGTGGGTAGCCTTTCCCTTCTCCAGCGGATCTTCCTGACCCAGGAATAGAACCGGGGTCTCCTGCATTGCAGGCGGATTCTTTACCAACTGAGCTATTGGGGACGTCAAATGTGATAATTACTAGTTAAAACCATACTTCTCATTTGAAACGTTTTGCGTGTGATAGCTATATCATGCTACTAATCCACTTTGATGCAGTTAACTTTTACTGTGAGTCATTTTCCTGGTACGAATGGGTATGTACTCGTTTGCCCAGAATTATTTATCATTACTAGGGACTTCCTGTGGTCTGTTGGACCCTGGGCCACAGACCTGGGAGCAACGGGTTTGAGATGAGTTCGCTGGTCCAGGGCTTAGACAGAGGAAGAGACAGCCAGCCTGAGATGGAACTGCAAGGGATATAGAATATGTATCACATTATTCTATTATTATGAATTATAATTGAGCACAGTCGCAGAACTCTCGCCTTATTACACTGTACAAACCAGCCATGGACTTGAACAAAAACATATTTTCATAGCCTAAAGTCTTCATGTGCATACTTAAGGAGTATTAGTTTTTGCATCCAAGACACGAAAGTACAATATTATTCCAAGTTAAAGAAAATTATCTCTCCAATAATACATTCTTCTCATTCTCTCTTCACTGTACATATACACACACACGGGAATGCAATACAATTTATCAAATTAAACATAAACAAATTATTTAGGATCCATGCAGTACTAACAAAGAAACAGCCTTGTAAGAAACAGGAATTTATTAGCACCCCATCCTCTGAATGCACATTGATAGAAAATATAATTAAATCAGCACATTTTACTACTCACTCAGCATAAATTGTCGCTGGGTCTGCAAGATGGATGCGGTGTATTGTTTGTGCTCGTGAAGACAATAGTCTTCCAAGATGCAATCTCTCCTCTTATTCTACAAAGGGTGTCCATGCCCGAACCCTGGCAAATAGAGACAGAACGTTAAACAGCTTCATCCTCTCATGGTACCAGACGTTCTCATCGTCTCTGTAGCTAGGGCATGGTTTAAAGGAAACATCCATGAACCCAGAGCTGACGTGAACAACTCTTAAAAGCCGCGAGTTACCTGAGGTCCAGCACTTCACACCAGATAAGACAGTGAACTGAGAGGCAAAAGGTGAGACGTCTCCTCGCCCAGTGCCAAGCCTCCCAGTCTCTGAATATGGAACACGTGCTGACAGTCCGCTCCGGCTGCTATGGACTGGGGAGCTTAAGCGAGGCTTCCCAGCTGGTGCAGTCCGTAAGGAATCCACCCTCCAGTGCAGGAGATGTAACCTACACAGGTTCAGTCCCTGGGTGGGGAAGATCCTCTGGAGTAGCAAATGGCAACCCACTCCAGTATTGCCTCTAAAATTCCATGGACAGAGGCGTATGGTGGGCGCTACAGTCCATGGGGACGCAGAGAATCGCATCGACTGAGCTCACACACCGACTGGCTGCAGGGCTTGAGCTGCAGACATTTATTGCTCACAGTCTGTAGTCTGGGAAGCCCGTGACCAAATGGCCAGCAGATTTGGTGTTAGCTGAAGGCTGGCCCCCCGCCTCCCCGACTTGCAGACCGCTGCCCTCTCCCGGTGCCTTAACACAGCCTTCCCTTGCTGGGTGCTGTTTACAAGGGCACTAATCCCACCACAGGGCCCCGGACTCATGACCTTATCTAAATCCAATAACCTCCCAAAGGCCCCACCTCCACATCCCAGTGAGGGCCAGGGCCTCCACATGCATTTTGGGGGAACACACACATTTGGCTTGGAATAGCTGCTATAATGTTTTCAGAACAATAGCCCTGAAATTCATCTCTTCTAAGATCATAGACTGTATCAGAATTGTGCAGCATAGTTTTGAAAGACTCAATAAAGAGAAGACAAAAAGCTGAATCCCACTTAACCAAACCAGACCAGGCTTAAAGGGCCCAGGCGATGTGCTATGCGCTCAGTCGGGTCCTACTCTTTGCAGCCCCATGGACTGGGGCCCACCAGGCTCCTTTGTCCATGGCGATTCTCCAGGCAAGAATACTGGAGTGGCTTGCCATTTCCTCCTCGACAGGATCTTCCCAAACCAGGGATTAAACTCCTGCGTCTGCTGGCAGATGAATTCTTTACCACTAATGTCCCATGGGAAGCCCATCCTGTGACATCTTCCCTACCTGTCCACCTCAGGGAGGCAGAAGATGGGGGCCTGGGGCTCAGGTATCCCCAGAGACACAGAAAGTGACAGAAGTTATGTCGACTTCCAGTCCAGCAGAGAGGAAATGTTCTCGTTCCCTGTTATCACATGCAAATGCCTTGAAAACTGAGCATACTGGAAAAATAATAGTACATGAAGGTGAATCTTTGCCCAGAAAGGGGGATTTTCACTGCAGGCGATGGGCCAAGCTGATGGTCTAAGTGGCAAATTTGGTCCAGGAGTTTCTGCTCCCAGGGCCCCTCCATGTGGTTGGCGGGGCCAGTGATGCCCACGGTCATCCCTGATGAGCAGTTCATGATCCAAACTCAGAAACTCCCACCTAAGTGAGCTGCTAGCAAGGGACATTTCTTCAAAATATGTATAGATTCAAAAGCAAAACATCCTGGCCAGTCCCATGTTCATCAGTTAATTGGCATGAAAGTAAAAAGGGCACCATGAAGCGCCAAGCACTTATTGCAAAAACCTTAACTCTCACAGGTTCATATTCTCCCCAGATTCTGCCCTGATCTCCCAGTAGACCAGGAGCAGTTGGGACAGTGCGTGACACCATAAGGGCTGGGGGGTCTTCCGGCCTCCCAGCTCGTGGCAGCTGGAAATGGTACTGCCCCGGCCTGGGTCTCCTTTCTTCCAGGTAGAATCACCACGAGGAGCAAGGCCAATCCAGACTGTGTTTGGGAACAGCCCACAGTTTTGCTTTTCTTTCAGCCTCTGACAGTCTTCTGAAAAATTCTAACCCATCATAGAAGGATTCATTCCCAACACATTAATAACCCAAATCTTTTTAGTCTGAGAAAAGAGATACATTTCTCAGTGAAGACACAGCTGCTGTCACTGTGCTTGCTGAGAAAAATGGGACCAGCTTGGGGGCAGAGGGTGGAGGCAGGGATAGCAAAGTGAGACATCCCTGGGACTGACTCTGAGAACAGTGTCCTCTGACAAACTGGCCATAGCTGGACTAGGACTGGAACCACAGTTCCTGGAAACCAGCAATTCTCAACCCCACAGGGAGCATGAGCAGAAAGGGAGACTTGCCTGGCGGTCCTGTGGCCAAGACTCTAAGCTCCCAGTGCAGCAGGCCCAGGTCCAATCCCTGGTCAGGGAACCAAGTCTCACATTTCACAACTGAGAGTCTGTATGCCGAGATAAAGAGCCGGTGGGAGGCAACCAAGATGGAAGGTCCCACATGCCTCAGCTAAGATGCACCATGGTCAAATAAATAAATAATTTTTGTGTAAAGAAGGCTTGAGAAAGTATTGAGCCCAGGATCTATACTCCCAGGCTGCACGCACTGTCCAGAAAAGGAGAGGAAAAGGAGGAGGAAGTATGTTGTGAAATGAAAATCAAAGGTACCCACATAAAAGAAATCCTGTATATGCTAACAAAGATACATACTGTACGATCCCATCTGTGTGATATCCCACAATGGACAAAATAATCAGGCTATATGAGTCAAAGTCAGAATGGTGATACCTGAAGAGGAGGCTAGATTGGAAAGGGTGCCAGAGAACATTCCGGGTGATGAAACCATCGTATGTCTTATCTTGGGGGTGACTAGGAGACGCTGTGCAACTGTCAAATGTCATTGATCCAAAGTACCTACGATCTGTGCGTTTTGCTAAATGTAAACAGTGTCTTGATGACGATGCCTATGTTAAGAATACTATAATAATGCAATGCTTTCTTTATCTACTTTATTGCTAGATTCCTGCTCAGCCATGTCGATATCTTTGAACAAAATAGCCCGCGTCACTGTGAGACCTGATCCCAGCAGGCAGCTTTCCTTTTCAGGCTTCTGGAGCGTCCTTTTCTGCCTGTGACACCGTGGAGTTCAGTGTAAATAAATAATGGAGGGAGCAGCGCGTGGGAACACCCGCTTAACCTGTGAGCTGCAAGGTTACGTTTGTAGCCGTGTCCTGTCTGCCAGTGTGGAGGGTGATTTATGGTTTTCAGCCGAGCGTTATCATCATTGTTCTCACCTTTGTTTCCATCACAGTTAATTAAAGGGAAGGTCATTGTCACCTTATGTTTTAAACCTTCTTAACATAATATATCACCCTTGGTACACTTTAATAAGGGGATTTGTGAAGGAATGGTGTAATAGGAAAAAAGTTTACGGCATAATCCATCCTGTTCACAATTACACTTTAGCTGTTGCACATAATGAAAGTTAATAAGTAGACAAAATGAAGGGTCTATCTTGGGATTCATTCAAGTGTTGATTAATTGGCTGGGTGATGTAATGGAACAAGGAGATACCTAGCTTTTCTAAACTGCAGGCAGATGTGGCCAAAACAAACCCTATTTAAAGGACAGTCTCTCCTTCCTTTTTTCCTTGCAAATTGTCACCCCCAAACAATATGAAATTAATTAAACAACTGTTTATTGAATGCCTTCCACGTGCCAGGCACAACACAAAACCCGGGATACAAAGGGTGAGGTAAGACACAGTCCCTTCCCTGGGGGGCAACTCAGACCGGTGTTGATGGAGGTACAAAGGAAGGACAAATTATTTATTCTCAATGGTTACTCCTGGGGATATCAGAATTAGTTAAGATTCATAAGAATGTCTGAAATAATATTAAGTATGCCAAGCACATCTGCCAAGAAAATGTTAAATCCTTTCTCCAAAGCCATTTATTTTATTTAACAAACACTTATAAAGCACTTACTAAAAGACAGGCATTGTTCTAAGTGTTCTCCAAATATGAAGTCATTTAATACCTACAACGTCCCTAATGAGGAAGGTGCCATTATTACTCATACTTTATAAATACAGAACCTGAGCCACAGAGCATTCAAGCTATTTAGCCAGGTTTGTCTATTTCTCAAGAATCTGAACTTATATCCACTACCTTTGTGCCACCTTTGTGCTACCTTTACAATAAAATTTCTTTTGAAAGTTTCAAAAGATAATGACTTTTAACAAAATTTTCAAGTAAAAGGGACAGTTTTGCATAAAGATCTGACAGAATTCTGCATTTCTAACAGTAATTCAAGCTCATGTTAAATAACACAGCTCACGGAGACTAAAGAGACCACTGACCCAGTAAAGAAGCTGCTGACCCAGTCAAGCTTTAGCAGAATATGAAGCAAGATGGGAACACCTGCTTTCCTCCTACATGTTTGCAACAAGAAAGGGGAAAGAGCAACTCTAGGATGAGGAATACCTGGAGTGGAACTTCATCCCTCAGGAGGAACGTCATGGTGACCAAGGTTGAAGGCGTTCACCCACACCCTGACTCGCTATTTGAGTCATCGGCGAGCCCACGTTTGATCTGCATTCCCCTAGGATACAGGTGGACGCAAGTGTGCCTAGTGGAAAAGAAGAATGCAGACTGACATAAACCATCAGTGGTCGATTGAGAATTGGGCATAAACACTGTGGTGGGCAGCTTCTAGGATGCGCTGCAAGGATCTCTGCTTCCTGAGTGACCCCTGACCTTGGNTAGTGGAAAAGAAGAATGCAGACTGACATAAACCATCAGTGGTCGATTGAGAATTGGGCATAAACACTGTGGTGGGCAGCTTCTAGGATGCGCTGCAAGGATCTCTGCTTCCTGAGTGACCCCTGACCTTGGCTGTGGACTGGACCAAGGGACGCTCTTCCAGCTGCTGGAAGGCAGGAGGGGTGGTGGGAGCCAATTTGCAGATTAGGCTACAGAGGCTGTGACTTTGGTGTTGGCTCCTGTCTCCCTCACTCGTTCACTCTGACGATCCCTGAGCTGCTCTAGAAAGGCCCCTGAGGCAAGGAGCTGAGGTGGTGGCCTCAGTCCAACCAGCTTCCAGGAACCAAGTCCTGCCAACAAAGAGGGTGCAGCTGGAGGCAGACCCTCCCCACCTGAGATTCCAGATGAGACCACAGCCCTGCTGGGAATTTTGCTGCAACTTCACAAGAAATCCTGAGTCTCAAGATAAACTGGGGTGACCCAGAGGAGCTGCACTCACACTTCTGACCCACAGAGGATCGAGATAAGACAATGCATTGCTTTAAAGTATTAACTTTTACATGTGATTTGTTATGGAACAATAGGTAATAAAGGACCTATCTTTCATCACATAGTGATTTTCCAAGAAATGCAAGGAAAGCGAGGAAGACGTTGCATGAAGAAGAGATAAGAGGTGTCTTCTACCTTCAGGGGGTTTTCAGTTTAGCAGAAACACTTGAGTCCTTGACATGAACGCTTCCTGATAAAACTCTGTGTCATGTCACTTTGGGGCTTCCCTAGTGGCTCAGATGATAAAGAATCTGCCTGCAATGCAGGAGACCCGGGTTCAATCCCTGGGTCCTTCCTGGAGAAGGAAACTGCAACCCACTCCAGAATTCTAGCCTGGAAAATTCCATGGAAGGAGAAGCCTGGTGGGCTACAGCCCATGGGGTTGCAAAGACGCCTGAGTAATGAACACTTTCTCTTTCTTCACGTGACTTTGTCAGTGTGGGACACAGGGGTCTCTGTGAACTTCCAAGTAGAAGAGACAACACAGGAAGTCCTAGATGATGAAACATGGGTTCTGGACATTCATCAGTATATTTACGCTTCAGTTAATGTCAGTAGATCATGGATAGTGGACGCAATGTGAACAAATGTTTTTCTTAATTTTGTTTGTGGAGATAGGCCTGGTGGGTCACCTGGAAATTGGGAAACTCGGTAGCATCCTGTTATTCTCACCATCTCCTCTGTTGTATTAAATACAGGTAAGAATGGTGAGAGAAACAAGCAAACATAAACAAGTGAGATCTAATTAACCTAAAAGCTTTTGTGAAGCAAAAGAAACCATAAACAAATGAAAATAGAGCCCACAGGATGGAGTAAAATACTAGCAAATGGTGCAAGCTACAGGGGGTTACTTTTCAAAATATACAAACAACTCATACAGCTCAATACAAAAAAAAATTTTTTTTTAATGGGCAGAAGGCCTAAACAGACATTTCTCCAAAAAAGACAGACAGATGACCAACAGGCACTTGAAATGATGCTCAAGATCACCAATTATTAGAGAAATGCAAATCAAAACTTCAAAGAGGCATCACATCACACTGGTCAGAATGGCCATCGTCAAAATGTCAACAAAGAATGAGTGCTTGAAAGGCTGTAGAAGAAAGGGCACTGCCTGCACCGTGGGCAGGAGTGGGAGCTGGCACAGCCCCTGTGAAGGACGATACGGAGGATCCTTAAGACCGGAAAGGGAGCTACCGCATGCCCTTCAGCTCCATTCCTGGGCACGTGTCTGGAGAAGACTGTAATCTGCACGGATACATGCCCCTCAGTTTTCATGACAGCAGCGTTTACACTGGTCAGGACATGGAAACAACCTAAATGCCCACTCGTGGAGGAAGGGATCAAAATGTGGTGACATAGGCGATGAGATGCTCAGCCATAGGAAAAAAACAATGCCTTATGCGGCAACAGCAGATATATCTAGAAATTGTCATACTGAGTGAAGTAAGTCACAGAAACATANAACAACCTAAATGCCCACTTGTGGAGGAAGGGATCAAAATGTGGTGACATAGACGATGAGATGCTCAGCCATAGGAAAAAACAATGCCTTATGCGGCAACAGCAGATGTATTTAGAAATTGTCATACTGAGTGAAGTAAGTCACAGAAACATAAATGCATGATATCACTTATATGTGGAATCTAATCAAACTGACACAAATGAATGTATTTATATAAGAGCAGAAATAGACTCACAGGCATAGAAAACAAAGCCGTGGTCAGCAAAAAAGGGGGAGGGATAAATTAGGAGTTTGGGATTAACAGATACACACTGTGGGTGGGTGAGTGAGTGAAGTCACTCAGTCGTGTCCGACTCTTTGCAACCCCGTGGACTGTAACCTATTAGGCTTCTCCATTCATGGGATTCTCCAGGCAAGAATACTGGAGTGGATTGCCATTTCCTTCTCCAGGGGATCTTCCCAACC
>SJYW01024861.1:257693-277635 GCA_006410735.1 Raphicerus campestris | reverse complement strand
CATGGGTCTGAGTGAACTCCAGGAGCTGGTGATGGACAGGGAGGCCTGGCGTGCTGCGATTCATGGGGTCGCAGAGAGCCGGACACGACTGAGCGACTGAACTGAACTGAACCATATGGGAAAGAAACTGAAAAGGAGGCCAGCTCTGTCTCTGGACCTGCAGCTTGGGCAGTTTGCTCTATGCCTGAAATGCTGCAAATCAGCTATTAGTTAGTTAGTATTAGTTGCTCAGTTGAGTCTGACTCTTTGCGACCCCATGGACTATAGCCCGCCAGGCTTTTCTGTCCATGGGGTTCTCCGGGAAAAAACAATGGAATGAGTTGCCATTCCCTTCTCCAAGAGATCTTCTTGACCCAGGGGTCAAACCCAGGTCTCCTGCAATGTAGGCAGATTCTTTACCATCTGAACCATCAGAGAAGTCTATATCAACTATAGTTATTAAACCTAAATGAACTATACTTCAATAAAAGAAATCAAATTTAAAACAAGGAATGGCATCAGACAGGATAATATGAAGGATGATAAGCCTGCTTTTCTTCCAAAAAATACAAAACTAGCAGCTTACAACGTTATTGTACTGGAGATTTTTGGGTTTTTATTTTATTTTTTAAAATTAATTTATTTTAATTGGAGGCTAATTACTTTACAGTGTGCTGGAGATATTTATATGTAAAGAATATGCCTCATATATCTCCTTTTACATATTAAAGGAAACACTTTAAAATTCAAAACACAATGTATGTGAGCTGCCTGGCTTTGTCCACATGTGTCTGTGGAGATGATCTCAGTAGGACTGAGAGGCTTCTCAAGCATGACTCGGGCTCCCAAGATCCTTCACATATTTATCTTAATATTTTATGTCCAATGTAGTCATCTGTGTTTGAAAAAAAAAACAATTATAACCAATTATAAAATTGGGAAAGAGTACATCAAGGCTGTATATTGTCACCCTGCTAACTTAACTTATATGCAGGGTACATCATGAGAAACGCTGGGTTGGATGAAGCACAAGCTGGAATCAAGATTGCTGGGAGAAATATCAATAACCTCAGATAAGCAGATGACACCACCCTTATGGCAGAAAGCAAAGAGGAACTAAAGAGCCTCTTGATGAAGGTGAAAGAGAAGAGTGAAAAAGCTGGCTTCGAACCCAACTTCCAAAAATCTAAGATCATGGCACCCGGTCCCATCACGTCATGGCTAATAGATGGGGAAACAGTGGAAGCAGTAACAGATTTTATTTTCTTGGGCTCCAGAATCACTGCAGATGGTGACTGCAACCATGAAATTAAAAGATACTTGCTCTTCAGAAGAAAACTATGACAAACCTAGAGAGTGTACTAAAAAGCAGAGACATTACTTTGCAGACAAAGGTCCATATAGAAAAAGTTATGTTTTTTCCAGTAGTCATGTATGGATGTGAGAACCGGACCATAAAGAAGGCTGAGCACTGAAGAACTGATGCTTCTGAATGGTGATGCTAGAAAAGACTCTTGAAAATCCCTTGGACTGCAAGAAGATCAGACCAGTCAGTCCTAAAGGATCCTGAATATTCATCGTAAGGAGTGATACTGAAGCTGAAGTTTCAATAGTTTGGCCACCTGATGGGAAGAGCCAAGTGACACTGGGAAAGACTGAGAGCAAGAGGAGAAGAGGGCAGCAGAGGATGAGACGGTTGGATGGCGTCCCCGACTCAAGGGACATGAGTTTGAGCAAGCTCCGGGAGACAGCGAAGGACAGGGAAGCCTCCTGCGCTGCAGTCCGTGGGATAACAGAATTACACAGGACTTACTGACTGGACAATATTAAAAGTAATTCCTTCACAGTTGTATTTTTTTAATCTCCAACAGTTTCTCATCAAAACAATTCTAAAATGGAATAGAATATCACTTTGTTTCTTAGGGAAACATTTCCACTTTCCAGTAATAGAAAAAAATAATATTTTATGATCTATGTTGAAACACCAGTCTAGTGGGATTCTTTCTCTGTTTGGTGTAGAGTTCCAGACAAGTATTCATGACAATGGTACATTGAGTTCCTGTGGCAGAGACCACAAATTTGCCTCTTTGGACCTTGTGAAAATCACTTCCTTGCTGGCAAGTCATTTTTTAAATTAGTTTATCTATTTTAATTGGAGGCTAATTACTTTACAAAATCATGGTGGTTTTTGCCATGCATCAACATGAATCAGCCACAGGTGTATATGTGCCCCCCGATCCTGAACCCCCTCCCACTATGGCCTGTAAGAAGGTGGATGGATATGGAAAGAGGAAAACATTTAGGTAGTCACCTCCCCCAGCCCTAATCCTCACCCTAACCCTGCCTGAAATGGGTGCTGAGNCCCCCCGATCCTGAACCCCCTCCCACTATGGCCTGTAAGAAGGTGGATGGATATGGAAATAGGAAAACATTTAGGTAGTCACCTCCCCAGCCCTAACCCTCACCCTAACCCTGCCTGAAATGGGGGCTGAGGGGTGCCCTCCACTACTTACCAGCTGCACGGCTGTGACCAAGTGGCAATAATTTTGTCCTCAGTATCATGAACTGAAAGTACACCTCTCCCTCTCTAGGACGAGTGCTTCCAGAACGAAAAGAAAAGAAAACAAACGAAACCTCTGTAAAGCACTGAGCCGACCCCGCCTCAAGGTCTCCATATCTAATGGTCACCACTCTTTCCGTTCCTTAGCTGCTCTGATTTTTACTGCCAGCATTATTTTATTAGAGTGGCAATTCCTGAGTCTTTTCACCGAAGGGAAAATTCTATACCTGAGAAACTAGGAATGAAAAAAGTATAGCCCTGCTTAGAAATTTGAATAATACGTTTATGAAGCTGAAAAAATGTCACACTTCAACTCCGTTCACCCCTGAAGGATTGAGGAAGACTCCCCAGGGCCGGCTGGGATCTTTCCTTTCTGCTCTGACCCACTGGTTCTGTGGCTGACACAAGCTGGCACTCAGTACCTGGCAAAAGACTGGCTTCTTTAATGCCTCCTACAATAGGAGAAACTTCATCCCTTTTAATTACGGGAAAGTTTTGAGATGATGGAATTCCCCTGCATTCCTGGCTGGAAGGATAGCTCCTGTGTCTTAGCCGGTTTCATCCTTTCCTCTTACTTGGCTTACCTTGAGGAACAGAGGAATTATCTTAGATTGGGTTTCAGCTCAACTACACTGATTGTTTTTCATGGCAAACTCTCATGAGCAGCTCTTCTTATTCAGTAACGATGACACAGAGATTAGCATGACTTACTGAGGTCCCAAGCCTTGTGGAGTCTCGGCTATAAGAGTACGAACAGGCACGCTCACATCACAAGAACTCATACTTTTCTCGCTAGTCAGGTGGAAACGGCAAGTCAAGGCCCCCTCAGGTNCCCTCACCCTAACCCTGCCTGAAATGGGTGCTGAGGGGTGCCCTCCACTACTTACCAGCTGCACGGCTGTGACCAAGTGGCAATAATTTTGTCCTCAGTATCATGAACTGAAAGTACACCTCTCCCTCTCTAGGACGAGTGCTTCCAGAACGAAAAGAAAAGAAAACAAACGAAACCTCTGTAAAGCACTGAGCCGACCCCGCCTCAAGGTCTCCATATCTAATGGTCACCACTCTTTCCGTTCCTTAGCTGCTCTGATTTTTACTGCCAGCATTATTTTATTAGAGTGGCAATTCCTGAGTCTTTTCACCGAAGGGAAAATTCTATACCTGAGAAACTAGGAATGAAAAAAGTATAGCCCTGCTTAGAAATTTGAATAATACGTTTATGAAGCTGAAAAAATGTCACACTTCAACTCCGTTCACCCCTGAAGGATTGAGGAAGACTCCCCAGGGCCGGCTGGGATCTTTCCTTTCTGCTCTGACCCACTGGTTCTGTGGCTGACACAAGCTGGCACTCAGTACCTGGCAAAAGACTGGCTTCTTTAATGCCTCCTACAATAGGAGAAACTTCATCCCTTTTAATTACGGGAAAGTTTTGAGATGATGGAATTCCCCTGCATTCCTGGCTGGAAGGATAGCTCCTGTGTCTTAGCCGGTTTCATCCTTTCCTCTTACTTGGCTTACCTTGAGGAACAGAGGAATTATCTTAGATTGGGTTTCAGCTCAACTACACTGATTGTTTTTCATGGCAAACTCTCATGAGCAGCTCTTCTTATTCAGTAACGATGACACAGAGATTAGCATGACTTACTGAGGTCCCAAGCCTTGTGGAGTCTCGGCTGTAAGAGTACGAACAGGCACGCTCACATCACAAGAACTCATACTTTTCTCGCTAGTCAGGTGGAAACGGCAAGTCAAGGCCCCCTCAGGTGCAGCAAGACGATAGGCCATCAAGGTGCGTACACGTGGATGGGAAACTGCTTCCCTGACCGCTGAGTTCTGTGGCTGTGGCTTCCTCCAGCAACGTGGGCACCTTTAGGAGACGTGGCGTCACGTCTGCAGGGCTTTCTCATGGACAGTCTCTATTCATTTCTCTTTTCTTATGGTTGGCCATCCTTCCTGAGTCTTTGCATGCCGCGGTTTTTTGGTTGAAAACTGGCTGTTTTGTAGGTTATAACCTAGCAGTTCCGGAAGTGAGACCCCTCCGCACCCCTCCTCCCTGGGATTTGCTCTGGCTGCCTGCTGTGAGTTCCTGTTTGCCAGCTCCTTGGTTTCTCCATGTTTTCATGTCTCTGAAATGAAGGCAAGTCTGGTTAAATTCTGTCCTTTTCTAAATGCCAATCATTTGTCTCATAACAGAAGCAATCAGCGCCTCTTTCCCTGACTTTGAGCAAGAATAAATAAGTCTCGCTCACATCCATATTATCACTCCCAGGGGGACACTTTCCCTCCCAAAGTCTAGTAGCAGAAGCAGTAGAAAGTGTGGAGAAGTTCAAACTGAATCACTACCACTTTGTCAAATCCAGCCCTGATGACACACAACGATTAAGCCCGCAGATCAATTTTGAGTTGGACAAAGCAGAGTACACTAAACAGCTATGTGCTGCTAGAGAATCGCCAGCTCCCCACACTGGCTGCCTCCATCCGCTGTCTCTGCCTTCTTTCCCTGGCTAACTTGCCAGTTCCCAGCCCCGAGACAGAGCCAGTGGCCTAAGCAGCCTCTCGAAGATGCCCCCAGTCTCAGCTCCAGTTGGGGGTGGGGGAAGGACTGCAGGAAACCTAGAGAAGAAGAGTCCCAACCCCACCCCGGATTTAGTCACATGACTGTGCCTTGAGGGAGGCGCGGTTTGGGAACTGCTTTTAGGATCCACGTGAAGAGGTAAGACTTTGGACATGAATTTGAGCAACATCTGGAAGAGTGTGGACTTCCATTGTGGCTCAGCTGGTAAAGAATTCACCTGCAGTGCAGGAGACTTGGCTTCGATCCTTGGGTTGGGAAGATTCCCTGGAGAAGGGAAAGGCTACCCACTCCAGCATNGTGTACACCTGTGGCTGATTCCTATCAATGTATGGCAAAACCAATACAGTATTGTAACGTAGAATAAAATAAAAATAAAATTAAAAAAAAAGAAAATGTCGGTAAAGAAACAAAAGATACATAAAAGAACCAAACAGAAAATTTTAAATTGCAAAATACAATAATCACAATAAAAACAACAAATGGGCTCAATAGCAGAATGGAGAGGACAAAGGAAAGAAACAATGGAGTTAAAGATAATATAAAATACTCAGTCTGAACAACAGAAGGGGAATATCCAGAGAGAAATGAAAAGACTGGAGGGGCCTGACAGATCTAACATTTGCGTTTTTAGACACGTGGAGGGCAGAAAGATACAGGGATGAAAAAGTATTCAAAGGAATAATAATCATACTATGGTCGCTAAGAGTTGGACACGACTGAGCGACTTCACTTTCATTTTTCACTTTCATGCATTGGAGAAGGAAATGGCAACCCACTCCAGTGTTCTTGCCTGGAGAATCCCAAGGATGGGGGAGCCTGCTGGGCTGCCGTCTATGGGGTCACACAAAGTCGGACACGACTGAAGTGACTTAGCAGCAGCACAGTGTCATAGTGTGATGTATAAGTGCATCAAATCAACACACTGTACATTTTAAAATTGTGTGACTCAGTGATAAAGAACCCACTGCCAATACAGGAGATGCGGACTCGATCCCTGGGTCAGAAAGATCCTCTGGAGAAGGAAATGGCAACCTATTCTAATATTCTTGTCTGGGAAATCCAATGAACAGAGAAGCCTAGCAGGCTACAGTCCATGGGGTTGCAAAAAGTCAGACATGNCACTGCCAATACAGGAGATGTGGACTCGATCCCTGGGTCAGAAAGATCCTCTGGAGAAGGAAATGGCAACCTATTCTAATATTCTTGTCTGGGAAATCCAATGAACAGAGAAGCCTAGCAGGCTACAGTCCATGGGGTTGCAAAAAGTCAGACATGACTTAGTGCCTAAACAACACCAACAACAGCACCTTAAAGTTACACAATGTTTTATGTCAATTATATCTCAAAATAGTAAAAAATGAATAAAAAGTTCCAACTCATGGGAAAAAAATCTAACAGGCTAACAATAAAATTAAGATATTGAAACGAAAGAATGGCTGAAAATTTCACAAATTTGGCAAAAAACATAAATTTAGATATTCAAGAAGCTGAACAAACACTAAACAGGATGAATTTAAAGAAATCCATAAGACAGTATGGATTAACTCAAACTTCTGAATGCTGAAGACAAGGAAAGAGCATTAAAAGCACCAATCAAGAAATTATACATAACCTGTAAGGGAAAAGCCATTTCACTGACAATGGATTTCTCATCAGAAACTGGTAAGGATGGAAGAAAGTGGCACAATATTCTTCAGGCACTGAAACAGAAGAATTGTCAACCCAGAATTTTATATCTAAGGAGAATATTCTTTGGAAATGAATGGGAAATCAAGACTTTCTCAGATAAGGAAAATCTAAGAGAATTTTCACCACAGTTGTATCCTAAAAGAATGGCTAAAGAAAGGTCTTGAAACAGAAAAAAAAAAAAAAAAGATTAAAATATTCAAATGACTGGAGAGAAGAAGAAATAAGCAGCAACAGAAAGATTTAAAATATGGATAAATTCATTAAACTTTCTTCTGTTGAGTTTTCTTATTTATATTTAATGACTGAAGCAAAAATTATCACATTGATGTGGTATCAATATATATAAAGAAAATACTTAAGACAAATTGTAAGTGGGAGGAGGGAAACGGAGTTAAAGGAAGGTAATATTTCTATACTTTATTCAAACAAGTAAAATGTTGACATCAGTCACTGTGACAAGTTTTATGTGCATAATATAACACTATGGGCATCATTTTAAAAATCTATACAAAGAAATATATCTTAAAATGCTGTAGCTAAATCAAAAGGAAATTCTAAAATTTGTTCAAGTAGCCCGTAGGAAGGCAGGAGAAAGAAGAGAAATATAGAAAAATAGAAAATAAAATAAAAGTAGAAAAAAAAAGGCAAGCTTAAGCCCTTATATATCAGTAGTTATATTGGCCTATGATTCCATTTGTATGACATTTTTGAAATGATAAAATTAAAGAGATGGAGAGCGAATTAATGGCTGTCAGGGTTTCAGAAAGTTGGGAAAGATGAGTAGATGTAACTGGAAAGGGGTAATGCCAGGGAGTCTTCTGTAATGATGGAACAGTCCTGTGTCTTGATCCCGATGGTGGTTACATGAAACTACACCTGATAAAATGATATTGAACTACACACCCCTTGTATCAATGTCAGTTTCCTAGTTCTAACCAGATGTAACCAGTGGGGAAAATAGATGAGATGTAGGAGGGGCCACTTGGTACTATCTTTACAGCTTACTGTGAAACTTTCCTATTTCAAAATAGAAAAGTTTATCACTTTGCTTTGTCTTAAGTAACCACAGAAAGCAGCAAGGGAAGTAGCTTGTTTAGCATCCCCCCTCAAAATTCTCAGGCAAGTAGGGACTGAGAGTAAGATTTTGAACACTTTTTATTCCCTCTAGGTTTCACTTCAGTTTCTTTTTTTTAACTTGTATGGAATATGGAGGATTCGATGCCTTCTGTTGACTGCTAAGATTTGACTGCATAGTTGAAAGCTAAAACTTGTCAAAGACTAGCAGTCTGTCTCCAGCTTTAGCCTCTAAACATCATCAGGCACAAGGTTTCAGCCACAAACCAAATGTACCACTAGATGAAGTTCAATGCTGGGGTTGGGAGAGGGTAAAAAGGGAGACAAAGAGCATGGCACATTTTTCACAAAAGACATGCTCCATTTTCTTGTGACCAAGTATGTTCTCATGCTCTGCCAACAACAATATTCAGTTTTGAGATCCAGTTTTGGATAGTAAAACCTTCAGCACTTTACACAGCTGAGGGTTTCTTTTTATTTTTTTCTCCTTCACATGAACATGGAGATTCGATTACCTTCCGAGAGTGAAACAAGAGCGGGTGCAACTCTGTGGCTAAAATTGTCTGAGAACATTCACGTGTAATCATATAATCTTGTGCGGTAATGGGGCATGCCTAGATTGCAGTCATATTGAATTAATTATATTGTCTTTTGCCTGAAGAAAGAGTGCTAATGAAATAGAAAGAAAAGAATAATAATGAAAAGAAAGATCAAGCAGCAGGGATTTGTCAGCCTTTGCCCAGAACTGTACAAATGGTAGAGACGATGAATCTCACTTGACCCAGCCATACTCTAGCTTTTTACACTCTGGATCTCTTATCTGTCTTCATGCCTTTTAGCCATGGGAGGTCTAGGAGAGACCTCAGGCTGGTATCATTCATTATAAATCAAGCAGGTACAAGTGAAGTGGGCTTTTCTTTATGTTCTGGGTAAAGACTAGATTTATATATATTGAAAAAATAAGGCCATAAATCATTGTGGCCTAAATAAGTGAGAAAGCAATAGTACAACAGTGAGAAGTGCAATTGGAGGAGATGCCTCAAGGACCCAAGTTTCTTCTTTCTTGTTGCTATGCTATCCTCAGTTGTTCTAGCCACAGGGTTGGATCTGGGTCTTGCCAAGTGGAAAGGGCAAGTTTTGTTGAGAGTGTATCCAGTTTTACAACTCTGTATCAAAGTCTGTTTTGACTGTTCACATCCTAAACACATGGATTTATCCAGATATAGGGAACCTATAAAATACAAGCTCTGGCTCTCGAGCTGGGAAGTCATGCATCCTAGGTTAAATGGAGAGTAGTTGGTGTGGATGTCCATCCTCAAAAGAAAGCAAGAGGCAATAGGTACTGAGGGGAGAGTTAGTATCTGGTCCACATTTCCCATCTCACCCCCATTCCCCTAGATGTCCTGGATTCCAACTCAGAAGTATATTTGTGTCCTGAGATGTTAAGATCTCCATGAGTCAGTCAATATGGACAGAGCAGAGTCTCAGGATAAAGTTGGTACCAGTCAGTTGATCTGTGCTCTGAATGTTATTATAGCCTTCACAGGACATTGATAGGAAGAGGAACCAATGAGAAAAGTGAAGCTTGAATGGAGTTCCCTCCACTGTATGCTCTTCTGATGTTTATCCCAAGTCCTTCCATTCCCCTGAGACCTCATTTTCTAAAACTCAAAGTCTAACTTCCTCTGCTCTGCTTTTTTAGCTCTGGTCTTCCTTCCATAAGGTATAAGTACAGACTGTGAAACTAACTAAAAGAAGAGTGGGCCAGAGGGATAACCAAAAATTGCAGAAATGAAATTAACAATAAATTTAGGAATATATACATTATGCATTTTTATACTCTCAGACCCCAGAACAGTACCTGACGTGTAGTAAGTTTCAAGAAGTGTTTCCTGAAGTGAATGATATTTTTTCGAGAGTAAAGATAATTCTGTGTTAGTCTTCTGAGATGCCAGACAGGAGGTTTTGCCCCACCATTTTCCTCTTTAGCCCCTGCAGTACAGTTCTGCCAGGTATTTAGTAACTAAGTTTTTACTCCAGAAACCTCAAGTACAAACCAAATAGACACTGAAATAACATAGGTCAAGATTCAGCTTGCTTCTGTGTTCCAAACAAAAGATAAGCTGTTCCTTTTCAGACAAATAAACCACATTAAGTTTGCTATGCTATTGCATTGACAAAATACAGTGTTCAAAACACCATGTTGATGGCCAACAAGAAACATGTAACATTCATTTATGTAATCTATCCACTTTGCATGGATTTCTAATAAAGTTAAATAGATCTTTCTTTTTTCTCATTTTTTTTCTTNAACTAGGATCATGACATCCGGTCCCATCACTTCATGGCAAATAGATGGGGAGACAATGGAAACAGTGAGAGACTCTATTTTCTTGGGCGCCAAAATCACTGCAGATGGCCATGAAATTAAAAGATGCTTGCTCTTTGGAAGACAAATCTAGACAGCATATAATAAAGCAGAGACATTACTTTGCTAGCAAATGTCCATCTAGTCAAAGCTATGGTTTTTCCAGTAGTCATGTATGGATGTGAGAGCTGGACCATAAAGAAGGCTGGACAATAAAGAATTGATGCTTTTGAACTATAGTGTTGGAGAAGAATCCTGAGANACATTACTTTGCTAGCAAATGTCCATCTAGTCAAAGCTATGGTTTTTCCAGTAGTCATGTATGGATGTGAGAGCTGGACCATAAAGAAGGCTGGACAATAAAGAATTGATGCTTTTGAATCCTGAGAGTCCCTTGGACTGCAAGGAGATCAAACCAGTCAATCCTAAAGGAAATCAGCCCTAACTACTCACTGGAAGGACTGATGCTGAAGCTAAAGCTCCAACACTTTGGCCACCTGATAGGAAGAGCTGACTCATCTGAAAAGACCCCGATGCTGGGAAAGATTGAAGGCAGGAGAAGGGGACGGCAGAGGATGAGATGGTTGGATGGCATCACCAACTCGATGCACATGAGTCTGAGCAAGCTCCAGGTGTTGGTGATGGACAGGGAGGCCTGGCGTGCTGCAGTCCATGGCGTCGCAGAGTCGGGTACAACTGAGAGACTGAACTGAACTGAATAAGTGGAAATTGCAGGCATGTGAGTGCTGTACAGGAGAGCCACAGTTTGAGGTCTTCCATGGGGAGATGTGAGTTTTCAGGCCTCTGGCAAACTAACATGAATGAGTGCAAGATCAATTGCTCAGTTGTATCTGACTTTTTCAGACACTATAAACTGTGGCCCTCTAGGCTTCTCTATCCATGGGACTTATCAGGCCAGAATACTGGAGTGGGTTACCATTTCCTCCTCAAGGGGATCTTCCTGCCCCAGGGTTCAAACCCATGTCTCTTGCATCTCCTGCATTGGCAGGCGGGTTCTTTACCACTCCACCACTGAGGAAGCCTGATCAATGTGCATATGGGGTCATTATTAAAGGCAGTCATAGTAAGGAAGCATCCTGCCTGTGAAAGACAATGTCCGATTTCAACCAATCCAGGCAAACTCCTTTGCAAAGAGATTCTCTGGTGGATAATACATTCATTCGTGTACCTACATCGATATACCTATGCCAGGCACTAGTCTAGATTCCTTATAGGCATTAGTATTCTCAGCACCAGCCTTCTAGGTGGCTGCTATCACTGACCCACTGAGATCTGGAGAGCTTATTACTCTGGCCTAGTCACTCACAAGTAAGCAGTGCCTGGGCATCTGAAGGAACCATAGCCAGGGGATCTCACCTCTGGGTGGGCCGGGTTTTAATAGAAGACAGATATGGTTTCCCATCTTTGGGTTTTCGTGGAACACACACTCTTCCTTTTCCTGCAAGACAGTAGTTCTCCTGGCCATGTTCCACAATCTTTTTCAATATAGTGGGAGAATAATTTGCTGCTGCTGCTGCTGCTAAGCCGCTTCAGTCGTGTCCGACTCTGTGCGACCCTATAGATGGCCTCCTTCCAAGCTCCCCCGTCCCTGGGATTCTCCAGGCAAGAACACTGGAGTGGGTGCCACTTTCTTCTCCAGTGCATGAAAGTAAAAAGTGAAAGTGAAGTCACTCAGTCGTGTCCGACTCTTAGCAACCTGATGGACTGCAGCCTACCAGGCTCCTCTGTCCATGGGATTTTCCAGGCAAGCAAGAGTACTAGTCTCATGCAAATGCTCAAAACTGCATTTACATTCAGTACAAAACTCCTCTCTCATATCCTCCAGTGCAAGGCTCTTCTCACCTTGCTTCCTGCGGACTCGCCCTGGGATGTGGGCCGCAGGCCCGATGTGGTCCGATCCTCAGATTCCCCTCTTCTCTTCTAGAGTAGACGTTCTGGAGCTGACCTTGGAGGCAGGGAGAGAAAAAAAATGTGATCCTCTCTGCACAAACAGGTGAAGTAGCCCCCTTCTGTGGGCCCTGGGTTCCATATGTTAGGGGACTGTCCATATGAGAAACAGAAAGAGGACATATGCTGAAAGCACATGGCCTCTGTGTGCCTGGGGACCTGTGCTCAGCTCAGAGCTGCACGGTCAGTCTCCTTAGACGTTTTCTCTCCTGACCCCTGGCCAGCACCGCTCAGGCCCCAAGAGACCCTCTGCACCTCCCTTACCCAACAGAACTGAACCAAGGTCACCGTATCTGATGGTCATGGAAGGAGTGAATGAGACACTGGTGAAGTCAGGCCCATATGCTCTTGGGACACACAAGCCAATTCTGAGCGGTACAACCAAACAGGAAAAGAGAAATTAATTAACCTGTCCATTCCTTTCAGAGAGAGGATGAACATGACAAATTATTTCAGAATGAAGTATGATCTCCCAGAATGTTCAATATCCACTTCTTTCTTCTCCTTTTTCTTTAATCCTTCATTCTCATGGTATCTCCTGATTAGCACAGCTGTGCTTGGTGGCTGTAGGCAAACTTATCAAAAAAAGTCATATGCTTCTTACATTTGCATGTGAAGAGATTTCTGCCAAATATTTGTAAACTATGACACCAGTTCTTGACATTGGCAAGCATATTCTCAACCTCTCTGTTTCTGTCTGTTCTTTGACTTAAAGTCAAATTTAGAAAAGAAAACAAAAAAATGATGTAAGACTCAGGGATTCCACCTGCAATTATGTTACCATCAAAGTAAGGTTGTTTTCCTAAAACCTCCCCAGACACTAAAACTATTAATTAACTTCTGGAATCAAACCAACTAGACAGAAACATCTAGAATACATGCTCCTCACCAACAGAATATGCTTAAAAAAAACAATACCTTCTATTCAGGCTTTGTGCTGATGCTTACAGAAGATGTTGAAAAACAGGCATTTTGCAATCTCTGTAATTCCTTACAATTTCAAAGACAAAGTGCAATGCCCAGTCGCATCCAACTCTTTTGCGACCCCATGGACTGTAGCCCACCAAGCTCCTGTGTCCATGTTTCCCAGGAAACAATACTGGAGTGGGTGCCATTTCCTCCTCCGTTTCAAAGACAAAAGAGACGTTTAATTCATGAGCAGAAATAATTTTCCAAAAGAAAAAAATTCACTTTTCCCCCCAAAACAGAGAAAAGGTGATAGCATAAAGTATTTGACTTCTGATTATAGCTCTAAGTTCTAAGATATAGAGAACTTTCCCATAGTCTAGAGTTTCTAGAAGGGCCACTGTAGTCTAAGCTGCCCGAGTGGACGTGTGTTTGCCCTCTAAGTATTTATTGAGGAAACTGCTGTTCCGTCCATGTAGCTTCTGGACCAAGCAGAGTTATTAATAAATAAGTTGAAAGGACATGCCCCAGGATGGCGCCAGCTAGGATCTGGCTGGTAGCAGTGGCCTCATAAAGTTCGTAGTTCAGAAGGCCGAAACTTACCGTGAGATCCTGATGTGCCCCATTCGAAGACATCGCTATGCTGGTTCTGATATGCAGTCTTCTTGGCGATGGATATAAACCTGTCTTGTACAGGCCACACCCACCTAGGCCTCCCACGTGTGCTAAGTCATGACCTATTCTTTGCAACCAACAGCCCCAAAAGACCATTCCATCTTCTCTTGGCTGTAGACTGAAAGAAAATGTTGTTCACTCAGTCATGTACGACTCTGCGACCCCATGTCCATGGGATTCTCCAGGCGAGAACCCTGGAGTGGGTTGCCATTTCCTTCTCCAGGGGATCTTCCCAAACCCAGGGACTGAACCTTGGTCTCCTGCATTGCAGGCAGACTCTTTACCACCTGCACCACCAGGAAAGCCCCCTGGTGTAGACTGAAGTCGCCATCTCTTTTGTCTGCTATAGGCCAGGCCTGGTTTTCTGCTCCTGGAGGGACCCCGTGTTATCTGGCAAGGTGGCCCTATCACAACACGGCAGCTTGCTTCTCCTCAGTCAGCAAGGAAAGCTCCTCTCACTCCAGTTTGCTGAGATGGAGTCATCACCCCTGGTTGACTTCCTATTTCTTCTGTCACATCCTGTTGATGAGAAGCAAGTTGTGCTCACACGCAAGGGCAGAAGGTTACAACAAGGCCAGACTCACTGACTTTAGGGTGTTTCTACCATGGGGAGAGTCCCAGGTCCCCTGTCCTCTTTAGCAGGACTTGTTTTCAGATGGTTATATCACATCTCACGTTTGCAGAACCCTCACCACCTCCCACCCCCTGACAGTCCCTCTACACCTGCCCAAAGTGTCCCCTGATAGCATCGTGGATGAACTCAGGACCCAGGCCTGACCCTACCGCAATGAGCAAACTGTGTGTAATAATAATATTATGGCACAAAAGGAAGACTTTCAGTTTTTCTAAAAATGTTAATGAAATGATAGATACATGCCACTTTAAATCTCATTTTCCTTTAAATTTTTGCATACACTTACAGAAAAAAATACCTATTTATGTTAAGCATTTGTGTCTTAGATACATTTCAAAGGTCTTCACAATAAATTGAAGTCAGGTACCTTGCATATTCTTACCTTAGAAAGAATATCCTGAGAGTATCCTGAGAAAAGAAACTCTTATTTATGTTGAGAGCTTTTCCAGTAGTCACGGATGGATGTGAGAGTTGGACTATAAAGAAAGCTGAGCACCGAAGAATTGATGCTTTTGAACTGTGGTGTTGGCGATGACTCTTGAGAGTCCCTTGGACTGCAAGGAGATCTAACCAGTCCATCCTAAAGGAAATCAGTCTTGAATATTCATTGGAAGGACTGATGCTGAAATTGAAGCTCCAATACTTTGGCCACCTGATGCAAAGAACTGACTCATTTGAAAAGACCCTGATGCTAGAAAAGATTGAAGGCAGGAGGAGAAGGGGACGACAGAGGATGAGACGGTTGGATGGCATCACCACTCAATGGACATGAGTCTGAGCAAACTCCAGGAGTTGGTGATGGGCCGGGAGACCTGGTGTGCTGCAGTCCATGGGGTCGCAAAAAGTTGGACACAACTGAGCAACTGAAGTGAGCTGCACTGCTTCTATTTATATGTTTTAAGAATCTGACGTGCAGTTACTATAACTTAATCTTAGAAGTGAGTTCACTTTGCGTGACATTTTATTGTGGCAAACTCACTGCAGGTCATTGATTCTCCAGTCACAGTGGCCTTCTTTTTCTACGTGTCAGGAAGGACGCGTAGGCGCCAGAACCGACACGTGGACCCCTTGCCCTCATATGGACAGTCTCCTCCTGGAGCCCTGGGCTGCTCATTCTCTCCCTGAACCCGCCCTGCAGAAAGCCTAGGAACGGATCTCTGCCTTGACAGACCATGCGGTGTCGTGCTCAGATGCTCTGTGATGGCCATACTCATACCCGAGCCACCCTGGGCAAACAGGGGCCTAGATGCTGTTGTTTGCATGTCTTCTGAGTTCCCTGGTCACAGCCCTGACCTTTGCTGTTGGATTGTTCCCTGCTCACAACTCAGCCTGCCTACTGTATTCTCAAGGGCAGCTCTCTTCTGTTTTCACAGACGCTGATGGATTCCCAGCTTCTTGTCTGCCTGGTAGGAGCTACAGCATCTACCTGAGGGTTCTGTGGCTCTATATTCACCCTCAGTTTCTCAGCATCCGTGGGCCTCACCTCCTTCCCTGTGTTCTGAGTCTGCAGTCCCAGACTTACCTTAGCTCCCTGACCCAAGGTACAACATCTGCCTGAGAGATTGGCCCTGGACATTTAAGGAGACACTTGCACTACGTAGGTTCAAGGAAGCTCCTTTTTTTTTTTTTTTTTCAGACTGTTAATTCGTTTTTGTTTTTTTTTTTTTTTTTACAAATTGTTTGGCTAGGGAGCAAGGAGCATGAAAAAGTTCAATTAAATTCAAAGCTACAGTTTAAGACACTATGTAATTAAAGAATATAGCAGTCTAACTGAGAGTTCAGCAGTAGGCCAAGTGAATTAGATATACCTGTAAATGCCTGAGGCTGAAAAGTCAAGAAGTGCCATAAAGACATATGAGGGACTGGGGAGCTTGATGCCACCCCACCAAAGCTGCAATACTTCTTCCAAGTTCAAGGTGAACCCAGCACATCAAAAAGCCTTCATGGATCAGCCCACCCTGAAGGGACTACGCCCCAGGAACTGGACTCGGGTCTCAGGCATTGTAGGCAGATTCTTTACCATCTGAGCCACCAAGGAAGACCCAAAGGGAGCACAGCACCCTGCGGAGGGGGCACAAGCACAGCATCCTGAAGAGGTAGCATAGCACCCTGCAGAGGGAGCACAGCATCCTGAGGAGGGAGCACACCACCCTGCGGAGGGAGCACAGCACCCTGAGGAGGGACACACCATCTTGCAGAGGGAGCATAGCATCCTGAGGAGGGAGCACAGCACCCTGCAGAGGGAGCACACCACCCTGCGGAGGGAGCACAGCACCCTGCGGAGTTCCCTCTACTTTCCTTTTTCCTTTTCTTATTCAAGGATAATAGCTGCTCTACAATGCTGCGTTAGTCTCTGCTTATGATGAAGTGAACAGCCTTCCTCTCCACATATGATTCAGCAATTGCTGGTTCACAATCATTAATTATTTTCAAAACTGTCTTTAAGGATTGTGAAAGCTCACTTCTGCATGCAAATAATGAGATATTGTGGGAAGGCAATTTTACCTTATTTTAAATTTATCTTTCAAATAATCTCCATAGACATTGATAAATATCAGGCATTCCTCAGCAGTACGGATTTCTACTTTGCCAGTCATGCTAAAAGTGAGAGCCTCTACCTCACAGGAGATGGAAAGAGTGGGGCTGGTAGAAAGGTATCTGGGAGTTACCAGGAATGTTTGGAAGATAAGAAGCTGATGAAAGGAGCCTCTAGTTTGGGGCAAACTTCCTGTTCAGAGCCAGGTACACAAGACAAGTGTGTTTAAGACGCACGACCAAGTCCCGTCCTTCGACGTGTCTGGCAGGTGTCATACTCAGCAGGGAAAGGAAGCGGTGGGCAAGGCGGGCAGCCGTTCAGGTTCAGGCTTATATAAGCGGGCGGGAGCCGGGAGAGGAGAGTAAGGAGGCAGGATGTCACTGTCACGCTGACTTCCCTAACTGCCTGGGAGACGGGAGTGAAGGTGACATGTCCTCTTACAGTACAGGAGCTTAGAAAATGGAATTTTCCTGATTTATTCTTCATGCTGGTTACTACTATGACCTACAATGAAATGCAATTCTAAAAGCTGTACTTTATCAGTGTGTAAATATTGATGAAGAGAAAAAGCCATAGGTTACTTGAAAGTAGCTGAAAGAATTTCAGGAGAACTGTGAAATGATGTCATAGTCTCTTTCTGGGGTACGAAGGAAGCATTTGACACTTAGAGGGTAAGAAAAACCGGTTGTGATACTTGTCAAATGCAGCAGCGCATACGTACAGGCACTTAAACTGCCTACATGCTAAATGTACAGTTGCTAAATACATACTTCCCTCACTGCACCAGAGTGACCTTCTTTCAGTCAGAAGTCAAAAGCAAGAGCTATTTACAGCTCCTGTAAAAAGGTCTTTCTCTGCCGTCTCCTTGATTCCCCCACTTTCCTGCCCGAGTTTTCACTCTGACCATCAGAGGCACTGCCCATCCACCTGGCCCACAGTGTTTGCACATGCATGAAGCCACACAATTCCCTCGGTCTGGCCACAGTCTTTAGGCCAAGAGCACTGGGCAGAAGGCTTCATGCAGGGCTGCATGCCTGCCTTCCCCTCCTTGCTGAATTAAGACCATGCTCTTTAAATCAATTTAACCAGAGTTTGAAGCGAAGTGCCTCCTGGTTGACGGCAACATGTCCCAGGCAGGATCCCGAACACTGACATGGTCTGGGTCACAAGCGAACTGTCAGGGCGACAGCAGGGCGTGTGCACCTGGGGGGCATCGCTGGCCTGAAATGCAACCACTAGCTAGTCGATCTGACTAATCTTCTTTTTCTGGTTGTATCAGTTCACGGTAACGTGAGCTAAATAAGTATTCACTAGGGACCTCCCTGCTGGTCCGATGGTAAGGACTCTGAGCTCCCATTGCAATGGGTCTGGGTTCATTCCCTGGTCAAGGAGCCGGACGTCACATGTCATGACTGGGAGTTCACAGGCCTCAACAAAAGATCTGCACACTGTGATGAAGATCGAAGATCACACGTGACATGACTAAGACCTGCCACAGCTGGACACAGTTACCAGTGAGAGAAAGGGGCTTGGCTGGTCTGGGCAATTCTGAATTGATTCTGAATATCAGAAGAAGATGGTGAGAGAAGTATAAAACAGCAACATAAAAAAAAATACCTATTGTAAATTAGAAAGAAGCTGAGAGCCTGTGAAGTTGCAATTGCTTGGGTTTGGAAGATGAAATTACCCATTACTGGTCTTCCTTTTTTTTTTAAAAAAAAGCTCCTAACTTGTCAATATCTTCTTGACTTGTCAAGTTCTTGTCAATATCTTCGTAGAGTTGGCAAAGGAGGAGATAAAGGGAAATTGGGTGAAGATGATTTTAGTGATGTAGGAAAATATGATTTTGTTGTTCAGTTGCTAAGTCCTGTCTGATTCTTTGTGAGCCCATGGACTGCAGCACACCAGCCTTCCCTGTCCATCACCAACCCCTGGAGCTTGCTCAGACTCATGTCCATTGAGTCAGTGATGCTATCCAAACATCTCATCTTTTGTCATCCCCTTCTCAATCTTTCTCAGCATCAAGGTATAGATAATATAGATAATAAAAAAGAATATATATATATATATACGTATATGTTTTTCATTTATTTTATATATCCTACTCTCAGCTCAGCTGGTAAAGGATCCATCCACCTGCAATGCGGGAGACCTGGGTTTGATCCCTGGGTTGGGAAAATCCCCTGGAGAAGGAAATGGCAACCCACTCCAGTATTCTGGCCTGGAGAATTCCATGGACAGAGGAGTCTGGCAGGGTATAGTTCATGGGATCACAAAGAGCTGGACACGACTGAGAGACTTTCACTTTTATATATGTAGACATTTTGCTGTGCAATAGAAATTAATACAATGCAAATCAACTATACGTCAGTAAAATATATTTTGTAAAAAGAATCAGAGCTCCAATGTGTTGATTTGTCCATTTACACATTTATTCAACTAGCAGACAGTTAGCATCTATTATCTATCAAAAGGAAATTAGAGAGAAAATGAGGCCCTTGGCCACAGGAAACCCACAGCCCAGTAGGCGGGCATTTACTGGTCAAGATTAATAATAAAATACTCCCAGTGACAGCGCTTTCTGGGATGTGTTGTGTAGAAATCCTTAGTAACCGCAGTGCCGGGGTCCCTGCTCCCCCTGAGGAAGAGGAACTCTGAAAGACACCCATCCAAAACGCAGCCCCTCCATGGTGCAGTGTGAGGGGCCCTGTGGGAAGCGGCAGACACTACAGGGGTGAGGTGAAGGGGGTGGGAGCACAAGCCTCTGGGGAGCACCCAGCAAGGTGCGCTGTGTGCCTGGGCCACCAGGTAAAGCCATGAGGGGCTAAGGAGTGGGGAGCACCAGCCCAGCCAGTGGGGCAGAGGTGCAGACCTATGCAGGGCAAGGAGCATCGGGAGGGTGGGACCTCCCACTGTCCTTTCTGATGTGCCCAGGGCGAGGGTTCCAGCAAGGGGGGCGAAGGTGCCAGCAAGGGGGG
>SJYW01024861.1:242097-257514 GCA_006410735.1 Raphicerus campestris | reverse complement strand
TTTTTCATTTATTTTATATATCCTACTCTCAGCTCAGCTGGTAAAGGATCCATCCACCTGCAATGCGGGAGACCTGGGTTTGATCCCTGGGTTGGGAAAATCCCCTGGAGAAGGAAATGGCAACCCACTCCAGTATTCTGGCCTGGAGAATTCCATGGACAGAGGAGTCTGGCAGGGTATAGTTCATGGGATCACAAAGAGCTGGACACGACTGAGAGACTTTCACTTTTATATATGTAGACATTTTGCTGTGCAATAGAAATTAATACAATGCAAATCAACTATACGTCAGTAAAATATATTTTGTAAAAAGAATCAGAGCTCCAATGTGTTGATTTGTCCATTTACACATTTATTCAACTAGCAGACAGTTAGCATCTATTATCTATCAAAAGGAAATTAGAGAGAAAATGAGGCCCTTGGCCACAGGAAACCCACAGCCCAGTAGGCGGGCATTTACTGGTCAAGATTAATAATAAAATACTCCCAGTGACAGCGCTTTCTGGGATGTGTTGTGTAGAAATCCTTAGTAACCGCAGTGCCGGGGTCCCTGCTCCCCCTGAGGAAGAGGAACTCTGAAAGACACCCATCCAAAATGCAGCCCCTCCATGGTGCAGTGTGAGGGGCCCTGTGGGAAGCGGCAGACACTACAGGGGTGAGGTGAAGGGGGTGGGAGCACAAGCCTCTGGGGAGCACCCAGCAAGGTGCGCTGTGTGCCTGGGCCACCAGGTAAAGCCATGAGGGGCTAAGGAGTGGGGAGCACCAGCCCAGCCAGTGGGGCAGAGGTGCAGACCTATGCAGGGCAAGGAGCATCGGGAGGGTGGGACCTCCCACTGTCCTTTCTGATGTGCCCAGGGCGAGGGTTCCAGCAAGGGGGGCGAGGGTGCCAGCAAGGGGGGTGAAAGTCCCATCAAGGGGGGCGAAGGTCCCAGCAAGGGGGGCGAGGATGTCTTGGGTCCTGCCAGCTGTCCTGCACCCTGGGCTGTATCCTGACACCAGAGAGGCTGGGCTGCCACAGTCCTTGGCCTCAACCATTCTGGGCAAGAGTCTCTTCACCTACAGTTCAGGAGGGTTGGATCCAAGAGTCTTAAGGTCTCCCCAAACTGTATAGACCAGGGTCTATGAGCTCCTTGAAGCCCCCACAGGAAATCAGCTCCACAACCAGAAAATGACTAAGTCTCAGCACAAACCCAGCCTCGTCCAGCGCAATGCTATTGCTAACGTGTGCACCCTGGCTCTTAACGTGCAGTTACACCTTGTGCTCAGCTGCTCAGTCGTGTCCAGCTCTTCGCGACACCATGGACTGTAGCCCACCAGGCTCCTCTGTCCATGGGATTGTCCCCGCAGTAATATTAGATGGGTCCCATTTCCTCCTCCTGGGAATATTCCCAAACTAGGGATAAACTGGGTTGTCCCAACCACATCTCTTGAGTCTCCTACATTGCCAGGTGGATTATTTACCACTGAGCCACCTGGGAAGGCCAATCACACCTTGAATTAAACCCAAAGGCGCTTCCAATGTCTGAGCTGACATAGACAGCATTTATCCGGCTCTAACAGTGATTAGCATTATGGGGAAACAGGATGTTTCCCAAAATCTCTTTGCCATATGGTCATTAATGAAAATTAAACTCTTGAATATAAAGGGATTCCCCTTTTAATTCTTTAAAAAAGTTATATAAATGTCTTTATGGCGGGATAGAAAGACAAACTCTATAGTTAATTGTAATTAATCTTATTAAAAGAGAAGATTCACAAGCTAAATGCATTTACAGAATTAAAGCTGAAAAGTTATGCATTTTGCATAAATCATTGACCAATATACAAAACTGTCAGATGTATGACATAACCACTATTTTCACGTAATTGTCATGAATTATGATGTCACCGCGTTACTCAATGGGAACTAGGCAGTGAGAAATTTTCCTCAGAATTAAGAACTAGAACAAATTTGTCTTTCTCCTCTTAAGTGTCTTTCTCCTCAAATTTGTATTTCTCCTCTTTAAATAAATGAGAGCCAAAGGCTGGATCTTCTCACTACTTTTTCCATGACAGAAAAGTTACATTTTTGCAGACACCAATACCAATGAACCATGATTGCCAGTACAAATTCAATCTGAACTGGCTCCAACTCTAGCCCCAAATTCTAGTCTTCAAGATATAGAAGGAAAGGAGAAGAAAAACATATCTACAAAATATAATCATACAAACTCCAATGCAGTGTATTCATCAAGACAGTTAACCCGGATACTTAAAAGTCAGTAAGAAAAAAAAAAATCAAAGATTAGGGGCCATTTAGATTAAAAAGAACAAAGAGATATGGTTACTATGAAATTCTGGTTTACTACAAAAGAAAACAAACAATCTCTACTGTCGGAACAAGTGGACGCGTGTGGAGATTGTAATGTGGGTGGGGTGTTAGGCGCTACTGATGCGCACTGCAGCTGTTCGGGGCAGGGCCAGGCTACAGTGTGTACCCGCTCTTGGAGGTGGGCACGTGTGTCATGTGGGTGGGGTGTTAGGCGCTACTGATGCACACTGCAGCTGTTCAGGGCGGGGCCAGGCTACAGTGTGTACCCGCTCTTAGGGGTGGGCACGTGTGTCATGTGGGTGGGGTGTTAGGCGCTACTGATGCGCATTGCAGCCATTCGGGGCGGGGCCAGGCTACAGNTACAAAAGAAAACAAACAATTTCTACTGTCGGAACAAGTGGACACGTGTGGAGATTGTAATGTGGGTGGGATATTAGGCGCTACTGATGCGCATTGCAGCCGTTCGGGGCGGGGCCAGGCTACAGTGTGTACCCGCTCTTAGGGGTGGGCACGTGTGTCATGTGGGTGGGATATTAGGCGCTACTGATGCACATTGCAGCTGTTCAGGGCGGGGCCAGGCTACAGTGTGTACCCGCTCTTGGAGGTGGGCACGTGTGTCGTGGGTGGGGTGTTAGGCGCTACTGATGCGCACTGTAGCTGTTCGGGGTGGCCCAGGCCATAGTGTGTACTTGCTCTTAGGTGAAGCACCCCAAGGTTCTCAAAATTGAAGTTGCATCACATTAAGAGCTTCTGTGAACTTGCTCCAACTGGTTTAGTAAACACATATGTGTGCATGTATAGATGTGTGTGTAATTTTGGAGAGAGATACATCAAAACCACAAATGTTAACAGCTGTGGATTCTAGGAGGAGGCTGAATTATGGGAATAATGGCTAAAGAGATAAAGATTACTTTCTCCAAGTTTCAATCTCTTGAAAACATTCAAGGTACAGCAAGGCTAAGGGGTTTCCTTGGGGGCACTAGTGGTAAAGAACCCCCCTGCCACTGCAGGAGACTTAAGAGACTCAGGTTCAACCACTGGGTCAAGAAGATCCCCTAAAGGAAGACATGGCAACCCACTCCAGTATTCTTGCCTGGAGAATCCTATGGACAGAGGAGCCTGGAGGGCTACAGTCCGTGAGGTGGCTAAGTATCAGACATGGCTAAACCAACGAGCATGCAAGCAGGCAGCAAAAATTAAATGTGACTAAAGAACAGGACACATTTTGGAAATGAGTCTAAGAATCTGAAGGGCTTGAAGCTGATGCAATAGATACTCCGGGGGTGAGGCTTTGCTGAGTTCCAGGTGCCCGAGTGACCCAGCCTCAGGCACGTGAGACTAGGCTAAACGCAAAGAGGCGTCCGCAGTTAGCATGGGCAGGCTGTGCCTATCTGTCCCTCGGATGGGCTTCCTTAGTGCTGAATGACCAGGCTTCCTCATTCAGGCAGGACCCGGAAGAGTACACCATGGCTCAGAACCTAGAAGACCCGTGCAGGTGTCTATATGCACATGTGTAACGCAGTTTTTATGAAAAGTAATTTTTAAAAAAAGACAGTGGGAAGAGTGGCTCTGTCTTCATCTTTTTGCAAATCAAATGTACACCGAGCCTCCTGGTCGAGAGCTGGATCCTCGTACCTGTTTCTTCAACTCATCTTGCATGAATGAACTGTTTTGGTTCAAGCATATCTGGCCTCACAGGTGGCTGGAAAACAGAAACATTTTCATATGTTTTTTGTAGAATTCTGGGAGAAGGCAATGGCACCCCACTCCAGTGTTCTTGCCTGGAGAATCCCAGGGACGGCGGAGCCTGGTGGGCTGCCGTCTATGGAGTCGCAGAGAGTCGTCCACGACTGAAGTGACTCAGCAGCAGCAGCAGGATGTGCTTCTGTGATTCTACTAAAATGGAGCAAGTACTGCCAGATTCTATGCTGTTGCTGTTGCTGTTTAGCTGATAAATTGTGTCTGACTCTTTGCAGCCCCANACGACTGAAGTGACTCAGCAGCAGCAGCAGGATGTGCTTCTGTGATTCTACTAAAATGGAGCAAGTACTGCCAGATTCTATGCTGTTGCTGTTGCTGTTTAGCTGATAAATTGTGTCTGACTCTTTGCAGCCCCATGGACTTCAGCATGCCAGGCTTCCCTGTCCTTCACTATTTCCCAGAGTTTGCTCAAGTCCCCTGAGTCAGTGGTTCTATCCAACTATCTCATCCTCTATGTCCCCATCTCCTCCTACCTTCAATCTTTCCCGGCATCAGGGGTTTTTCGAATGAGTCAGTTCTTTGCATCAGATGGCCAGAGTATCGGAGTTTTAGCTTCAGCATCAGTCCGTCCAATAAGTATTCAGGGTTGATTTTCTTTAGGATTGACCGATTTAACCTCCTTGCTGTCCAAGGGACTCTCACGTTACTTTCTTGCAATGTGGAATCTGAAAACAAAATCCATTTTCATTCTCAGTTGCATTAAAATCCACGGGTCTTTTGTGTACTTTGAATGGATGAATCTTTTACCCATTTGTGATATTGTAACATCCCTCATTGATCATTTGGAAAACACTGGTTCACTGAGTTTTGCAGATCTTCTCATTCTTGACACATTTAATTTAAAAATATCTAAAAATCCACCTTTATTAATAGCATCCCCAGTCTCATCAGAGAAGTCTCTAAATATTGAGCGGCTGTCAAGCCCGTGTTTGAAAACTCACATTTTATCCTGAGCAACGAACCCTGTCACTTGTTTTCCGTGAGGTGTCAGGCGCAGTTGATTTGTTTTTGAGAAAATGTCTACAAAATGTCTACCAAAGTCTGAATAATTATAGTTTGTCTGTCAGCTGTTGTTTCAATTAGGCATGGCACGCAGTGAAGAGCAGGGCTAATCCAGCTGCCAGCTGAATCACAGAGGTGCCAGCGCGCAGCAGTGCTTGATGGGCTCCCTGAGCCGTCCTGGGGGCCCTGGAAGCCTGCGACCCCAGGACGGGCCAGCCGTGGGCAATGGCAGCCCCCTGCACGCGGGGCTCCTCTGCCTCCACGAGCAAGGGGCGAGGCCAGCAGGCCCACAGCCCGGTCCCTCTGCGTGTGTGCTTTAGAGCTTCCTGTCGAAGAGCTGCCAGTGCACCGTTTCACTAAAAGCATTAAGATACTTCACTGTACTCTTGCTGTTCAGTCACGAAGTCGTGCCCGCCTCCTTGCGGCCCCGAGGACAGCAGCACGCCAGGCTGGCCTGTCCTCCACCGTCTCCCGGAGCTCACCCACGCTCATGCCCGCTGAGCCGCTGGCGCCATCCCCAGCGAGTGGTGCCATCCCACCGTCCACTGTCTGGGACGCTCCTTTCCTCCTGCACTGAATCTTTATATTTTTAGACAATGTTGGCATATTCACAAGAACTTAATAAACGAATTCATGAGTTTAAATTTTAAGATTTATAAAATCTTACTGTTTAGGATTATTGTATTCCTTGGATTTTGTCTGTCCTCTTAGGAATATGAAGTCCTCAAAGAGGTTATCCAGCATAGTAAAATCTAAATAAAGTTTGAATATTTAAGATAATTTGCTCAAATAAGTAATTCAATGGTTCTGATTGTTATAGGGGGTTTTTATAAATGCACTTAATTAATTCAATATTCATTAAAAATTTTAGGCTAATAAATAAAACAGTTTACACATTGAATTTAACTATTGAGAAGACACTAAGGTTATAAAACTTGCATATTAATATATTGTCTCCTACTATAAAATCCAAGTAATTACTTTCTGGCCTATGCATAGACCTAAACTTGCTTACTTACACACATCTCTGAATTTAGGGCACAATCATTTGAAAGAGTAAAACAGTCTGGTAGAGTCTTTAAATGCATACAATTTTAAGAAATCAAATAAAAGAACAAGAAAATACCGTGAAAATAAAATACACATTGAAATACTACATAATGAAATGTTAGAAATAAAAATATAATAAACAAAATGTATAATCCAATAGATGAGCTAAAAACATATTTTGTTTAAGAAAGAGAGAATTAATGAAGTGGAAGATAGAATTAAGGAAATTACCAGGATAGAGTAAAGAGAATAAAGGATGGAAAATAGGATGAGAGTTTAGGAGAGTGATGGAGAACACCATGGAAAGATGCAACTCAGGTAGAAACTGGAGAAAAATGTAAACAGAGAAAAGAAAGACTCACAAAATACTGGTGAAATACTTTTCAGAATTGATCATGAACAATAACCAAGATCCGTCACAAGCAGAACAGATCAAATCCAATGCATCTTAACACATGACTTGTGAAACAGCTGAATTCAATCAACAAGGGAAGCCGGTAAGCCATCCAAATTAAAAAGAGAGTCCATCTATAAAGGAGCTACAGTTAGAATTATAGTCTTAAGNATCCGTCACAAGCAGAACAGATCAAATCCAATGCATCTTAACACATGACTTGTGAAACAGCTGAATTCAATCAACAAGGGAAGCCTGTAAGCCATCCAAATTAAAAAGAGAGTCCATCTATAAAGGAGCTACAGTTAGAATTATAGTGTTAAGGCAACTATATCATCCAGAAAAAAATGAACCCAGTTTATATGTAAATATATAGAAATGAAAATACAGAGCAAAAATTAAAGCAAAAAATCCAAGAACTGATAAAACTCAACCCTGATCTTTTTTTAAAAAGTTAAGCAAAGTTTGCCAAAATGTATCAAGAAAAAGAAGAGAGAGAAAATAAAACTGTCAAATCTGAAAAACCTGGCAAACCAAAGGCTGTAAGCAACACGTAACAATTATGAGACACTTCAAGCTAGTTTATGCTGATAAATTTGAAAGCTTAAATACACGATGTCTGTAAATCTATAATTTATTAAAATTAAGCCTCAAAATGCCAGAAACTAAATTACTAAATTACTAAATAAATCAAATCATTTGTAAACTTCTCTCCCCTTCCTCAAAATAAGAAAAGGACAGACTGTTTCACAAACAGCTTTTTCCAAAATATCAAGAGATATGTCTTTCAGAGAACAAAATAAGGAGGTCATTATAACTCATTCACAAAGTTAATATAGCCTGGAGTATTCTGGGATAATATTAAAAGAAAAATTCTAGAACCATCTCTCTTGTCACCAGAGATACAATGGCACTAAATGAAATAGGAGCAAAACAAATTTCTTGATGTACAAAAGTCATGTATCATAACTCCTAGTACTATAAACGTTGGTAAGAATTAATAAAAGTTGTTGAAAGAAGATTATGTAAGAAAAAGCATATTATCTCAGTCAATTCAAAATATTGTGATCATTCAACCAACTCTCAATCCTCATACAGACTTATAATTCGAATTTGCAATAGAAATTATTTTTATTCACACTGTAAAATATTTCTTTCATAAAACTGTAGTTTAAAGCCAACAGTACAAACCCATATCAAAAACATTCCTTTTGATATCAAGAATGCCATCTAGTTCTATTCTACTTTGTGATAAATGTCCCAGCCAAGCAGAAAGCTAAGAAATATTTTATAAAAATTATAAAGAAAGAAATATAGATATCTATAGACAAGAATGCATACATATATAGTAGACACATATATAAACAGTAATATTTTTATATATAAACATTATTGTTGTGCAACAGTAGTAACTATGAAATGTGAGATGAGAAAGCAAGGTGTCACTTACAGTAGGGATGCAAACTGCTAAGCTACCGAGGAAAATGTCCAGCAAATCATGCTAATGAAGTACATGAACGAAGTCCTCAATAAAATTTAAAAATCTACCATGCTTAGTTAAAGAAAGGAGAGCTGTTAACTATTCCTTAATTCATCTATAAATGCAATACATTTCTAATCTATAAATTTCATGGAATTCAATAAAATTACTTGGAAATGTTGATCATTACAGTCCTATGGAAAATTAAAGCAAAGTAACTTGAGAGAACTGAAGAGACAGTTCCAAGCAATCAAAATTCAAGAGGAAAGTACAGCATTAAGGATTATATATTTGAGTATAGACATAGACATAGGTTCGTGATAAAGCAGAGATGCTCCAAAGGCCATGTATATGTGAGTTTTTTGAGTACTAGTAGATGAAATAGAAATTAAAGAGTGGAATATTTTAAAAAATAATTTGACAATGTCCTTATGTGAAGATAAAATTGATCCTGAGATCACATCAAATTAAAAGTAAGCACCAGATGGATTAGAGACATATTTATATACAAAGGTACAAAACTTTTAGAAGACAATACGGAAAATATCTACCAACATTAGTAAAAGAAGGTATTAAGTGGCTTTGAAAAGACCAGTACTGTACGCTCAGATTAATTGTATATATTGAGGTAACAATAAATAAATGTTACAACAATGAATAAATAATTAAAATAAATACATAAATAATGTTAGTTCAGTTCACTTCAGTCGCTCAGTTGTGTCCCACTCTTTGTGACCCCATGAATCGCAGCACACCAGGCCTCCCTGCCCATCACCAACTCCTGGAGTTCACGCAGACTCAGGTCCATCGAGTCCGTGATGCCATCCAGCCATCTCATCCTCGGTCGTCCCCTTCTCCTCCTGCCCCCAATCNCTTTTGTAAAATACCTATAATACAATTAATAACACAATTGCATCTTAACTCGAAATTTTCCACTTGGTGGCTTTTCTCAGGTCGGCTGTCATTGAAAAGACACCCTTTACTATCTTTTTTTTTTAATTAAAAGAAATACTAAAGGGTGCTATCATGCTTTATTCTTGGGTGCTAATGTCCAGTTGAGTTCTGCTCAGCACAGATACTGAAGGTTCCCCAAGCAGGAAGAAATCACTGTCATTTATTGTAAAGTCTGTGCCTGGCAGTTGATGCTGAGCTCAATTGTAAAAGAAATCAAATATTTGGATGAAAATACCACAGTGTGGCATGTGGCATAACCTATAAATTTCTAACTAATGCCAGAGGGAGTCACAGCTGGAAGTCCATGTTACTTTCAGATATTGAGAGTAACAGTAGCCATTAATTTTTATTCCTTAAAATATTTATTAAGCATATATGTGCAAGCTCTTAGACAAAACACTGAACCTACCATAAGTGGCTGAATGAGTCCAATCATTCAAGCACTGATTTGCTCATGCACTCATTTTCTTTTCCAGTACATTTTTCTTGAGCATTTACTATATGTCAGTACTGGGCTACATGCTAGGGTTGTACACAGTGAGCAAAACCAAGGCTGATTTCTGCACTCGTGATCATTAGAGGCCGGTGAGAAAGACAGATATTAAATACCTAGTCATAAAAATTAATAGGAAATGGCATTTCAGCAAAGATCTATGAGGTGCATGAAGGTTTCTTACAATGGGGGAGTTTCACCAAATCCATGAGATCAAGAAAAGCTTGTGTAGGCTAAGACCTTATGCCAAAGTAACAGCTAATCAGGAAGGGAGAAACGGGGAGGACCACTATAGGCAGTGGGAACAGTATGCTCAGAGAAAGGGAGTGCAGTGTGTGTGAGGAACCAAAAGATGAAGAGAGAGGCTACAGTGGAGAGGGAGGGAAAGCCTGCCAAGAATGATGAGACGAGGACACAAGGCCATCCCTGGGGCCCTCCATCCCTCGGGATAACGTAACTGATTAGACAGTAGATACCACAGCCAGATAAAGATTTAGACTAAGGCAGAAACAATAGCTAGAACCTCACGAAAGGCTCCAGAAGGGGTTCACCCCTCAACAGAGTCTAGCGTGAGGGCTGGCTAAATTCTGCCACTGCCTGTTTTGATAAGTAAAGTGATTCTGGAACACAATCAGACCCCTTCGTTTATAGTGTTAAATGCAGCTTTATCGGTATGACGGCAGAATTTGGCAGCTGCTACGAAAACCACCGGGCCCCCTACACTGAAAATATTTACTCTCTGGCTCTTTACACACAAAACTTGCTGAGCTCTTGACTGAAAGGATGAGGAGGATTTGGAATCAAAGGATGAGAGCAAGTGTGTTAGTACCTATTGCTTCTGGCACCTGGAAGAAGGAAACTTGGCATGCCCTTTTGTGGATGCTCTGATTGACTAAAAGAACCACAAGAGGGAAAAAAGCACATTGCATGCATGTTCAAGGACACCTCAGAAATCACACAAAACAAGATTCACGCACTTAGGCTCATTTTGCTTCCAAAAGAAAATAGCTATATTCCAGGAAAATTGATTGCACATTGGCATCTCTCAAAGTTTGTTCCCTGAAAAGAATCACACATAGACATGATCCAGAAAATAAACAAAAGCACTGTGCTCAAATAAGTCTGAAAATTGCTAGATAAACAAAATTGAACCAGCTTATTCATTGCAGAACTTATCAGAGCCTTTAGTTTACCATGTGCTTTGTAAATATCCAGGAGAAAGAAAAATTTATGCTGTGTGTCTCAAGTTTATTTCATCACAGACTCCATCTTTTCCAGCAAGGTGTTATCAGGCCAGAGTTGCTCAAAGTATTATTTGAGAAACACAGCTAAACTCTGAACTAAGCAAATCCTCTTTTCTTAATTGACTCTAAAACAGTTTCAGAAAGGTATTTCCTCTCAAATTAACCTCAAAACTGTCAGAAGAGGAAAGGAAAGGCAGCAACCTAGAAAACTGTGAGTATCCAGGAAGTTAAATACCACTCCCTCCACCTCTACAATTCCTCCCACATGAACCCTTATATTTTGTTCCCATTTCCTGCTTTTAAAAAAATCTCCAAATTTCATCTACCTCATTAGAACTGATTCAAATGTATTCTTTTTAATGGCTGAGTAAAACCAATACAATACTGTAAAAAGTAATTAACCTCCAATTAAAATAAATAAATTTATATTAAAAAAAAAAACTCCAATGTTCCATAACTCAGTTTTTAACGCTACAAGAATTTGCTTCTTTTCTTTTAACTTCCATAAATTGACAACATTGATAAGTTGCACTGGTATCAAAACTTAATTCAAAGCGTCAGTTTATGAGAAATAAATGAATATTTCTAACTTTTTGAATAGACTGTCTCACTGCATTCCAAATTCTATATTCCAAGTTACTTTTAAATACTATAAAAAGTACTCTCCCTCCCCACCAACCCCTAATTATTCAATATGCAAGTGAACTACAGCCTGCAAGGCCCAAAGTCTGTAAGAAATCAGTCATGGGCAAGACAGCCAGCTGCACTCCCTGCTCTCAGGTCCACCGTCTCCATGCGCTGGAGAAACAGATCCAGGCATTGGGCAGGCCAGTAACAAGCTCAAAGACTGACATTACCCTCAAGAATGTGAATGTTAGCTATTTCTCTTTTCTTCAGTCACCTCCAGAAGACCCAATAAAAGGCCAATAAACATTTTCAAAGGCAACCATAAATATCTACAAACATTCTAGACCCTCTACTGGCAAGCAACTCCCAGGGTATTCACAGCCCTGGAGAAATAGGCCAAATTTTCCATTCCCAAGGCTAAAGGGATTTGAAAAGGGCAGTGGAAAAATCACACCATTGATGGTGAGCATCCCTGAAGGCAAAGTCCTATTTCAGAGTCTGGTACTGACGTCCAGAAGCAGCAGGCCATGTGTCCACTCTGAGGTCATCACATATTGGCAGAGAATCCCTGCAGGGTTGGAGCAGCCCTGGGGGCTCTGATGAGAGGTGCTAAATAAATTAGTGCTATCGTTTATTAGAGCATAAGAAACAGATGGGAATGGGCGAAACGACAGCTGGAAGAGTGAGGCTTCGGCAGATGAGTGTGTGCTCGCTCTGAGAGTCATCTACATGACGTCTATTAAGGGTAACGGGAACTGCTTTCCTAGCAATGTAGCTACATGCTACAACTTCTTGCAGATTCCTTCCTTGACTTTCTCTCCTTCATACAGATGGTTAATCTAGTACCTAATTATAAAATAATTAGCAATCCCACAACTTTCTCTTGTAAAACTCTCCCACCAAAAATGATTATTTTCAACTCGCTGCTCCTTGAACCTGCAGGGGAGGGCAAATGAAGAAAGAGGAGGAGGCAAAGGGGAAATGGATTGGGAAGAGGGAGGGAGGGAGAAAGTTTGCTTATTGTACACCTTCCTTCAGGGACAGGGACAAGCAGTTGGACATCCATTTTCTCCATCTGCCCAGCACTGACCCTCCCTGATGGCAGTCTCGTGCTATATAGCATTCTGGAAGCCACTTGTTTTTGTCTCAGATGGCACCAACCCTCTGGATCTCTGCTAGATGTTCATGTTACTCCCCAGTTCTTAAAGAGTCAAGTTTACTTGGAGCTGTGTGGACATAAGCCCCGATGCTCACTTCATAAAAAAACGCTAACCTAAGAGCCTAAGAAATGGGATTAAGAGCCCACAGTTGCCTATTCTTTAAGACTAGGGTGACAGGCATACATAAACAAAAGACACAATGTATTCAATAAGCATATTTTGATATCTAATGTCTAATAAATGGAATTATTTTAAGCAATGTCCTTTTGAAGCTTTTAACGTTTTTTTTTTTTAACCATGTGTCCACATACTGATGTATGCATGCTGGTATTATACATTAAATATATGTACATACATACATCTGTTGTTCCTTTCAGGAATGTTGCTAAACATGTTTTTTCCTCACAAATTCTCTCTGTTACAGTGTCTGATGATAAGTGTTAGATATTTGGGGAGAGTTTCAAAATGAGAAGGCAGGTAGGCTGACACACACATTTATTATTTTACTACCATCTAAGTCAATGTCTAAATGCAGACATACACATAGAAAGTATGAAACAAAAGTAATTCCTGCCCCAACTAGTTTTTTAGACATTCTCAAAAATAGGTTTAGATCAGTTTTCTGTTGGCTTCAAGAAATGCTTTCAATAATTTATTTAGAATTAGTTACCAAATCCTTGCAAGCTAGGAAAAAGAAACATAAGGCATAGTTCTCAAGGAGCACAGGATCTTAATCATTTGAGAAATAAAATTATGCAAAAATACAAAGACAATGAGAACAATATCTATGTATTGAACACCTACCAAGTATCAGGTAGCTTACTGTATGTGTTTGGTGATGTTTGTATGTGTGTATATACATACATATGCATATATATTATGTACATATGATCTCAATTGCCCTACCCCAAAAATAAACTGCGAGGAAGCTACAACACTCTAAAATGAAGAAATGAACCTCAGAGAATTTTTTAAATTATGCCATAATGTTCCATATTGTCTACTGATACTCTGGAAAGTAGGAGGACGGAAAGATCAGTAATGAGTCTGAGTCACAAAAAGAAGCTTTCTGGAAAATCTGGCCTCTAGAAAATAAAGGAAACAGGACTGATTCTGGAATGGCTGGATGGGTCCACTCACTGCCTAAGGCACTATCTGCCTGGTCTTTAGTCATGAAATGCTTTTCTTAATCCCTTGGTGTGATGGGGTTCAATAAATAACACCCCTCCTTCTCACCCCACTCCCAAACAGAAAGATAAATAGTAGAATAACAGACAAATGTCCAGACATCAACTTTACTAATGAAAAAGGCTAAATTGGAGGACATATAGCCAAGTAAATCCCACAATTAGGTGGACATCATGGCCCCACAGAATGGTAGCATATCAAGCGCTCTTAGAGGGAAGGTGCATCCCAAGAGGAAACAGCACAGAGCTGAGTAAATGCCTTGCTTTTTCTTCCCAAATGTAACAACCAGCTAAATACCTGTCTACTGACTCAGAGAGAAGCCAGGAGTTACACTAGCAGACACCTCTTCTCATGGAAGGAAACATGAGGAGTAGGGAAGAAAAGTTTCCCCCAATAGGCTCTGGTATTAACAGTACATTTAACAATGAGCACATTACCTGTCTCCTTAGAAACCTGTATTCAGGTCAAGAAGCAACAGTTAGGACTGGACAGGGAACAACGGATTGATTTAAAATTGGGAAAAGAGTATGTCAAGACTGTATGTTGTCACCGTTCTTATTCAACTTATGTGCAGAGTATATCATGTGAAATACCAGACTGGATGAAACATAAGCTGGAATTAGGATTGCTGGGAGAAATATCAACAACTTCAGATATGCAGATGATACCACACAAATGGCAGAAAGCAAAGAGGAACTAAAGAGCCTCTTGATGAAGCTGAAGGAGGAGAGCAAAAAACCAGCTTAAAACTCAACATTCAAAAATAAGATCATGGCACCCAGTCCTATCACTTCATGGCCAGTATCTGGGGAAGAAACAGAAGTAGTGACAGACTTCATTTTCTTAGGCTCCAAAATCACTGCAGATAGTGATTGCAGCCATGAAATTAGAAGATGCTTGTTCCTTAGAAGAAAAGTTATGACCATCCTAGACAGTATATTAAAAGCAGAGATATCACTTTGCTGACAAAGGTCTGTCTCGTCAAAGCTATGGTTTTTCCAGTGGTCATGTATGGATGTGAAAGCTGGACCATAAAGAAGGCTGAGCACCAAAGAACTGATGCTGTTGAACTGTGGTGCTGGAGAAGACTCTTGAGAGTCCTTTGGATAGCAAGGAGATCAAATTGGTAAATCCTAAAGGAAACCAACCCTGAATATTCATTGGAAGGACTGATGCTAAAGCTAAAGCTTCAATAATTCACTCATCTGATGCAAAGAGCTGACTCATTTGAAAAGACCCTGATGCTGGGAAAGACTGAGTGCAGGAGAATGAAGTGACAGAGGATGAGACGGTAGGAAGGCGTTACTGACTCAGTGGACATGAGTTTGAGCAAAATATGGGAGATAGTAAAGGACAGGACAGCCTGGCATGCTGCAGTCCATGGGGTCACAAAGAGTCAGACATGATTTAGCAACTGAACAACAACAACCAATTTGACCTAGGTTAGATTTTGCAGACAATTTTCAGAATAGGCAAAAACACCAAGACATACAACAGTGAATGAGGACTGTCCTGAGAAATTGTCAAGAAAGGTGTTCTGGTTGCAAAACGGTCTATTCCTTATTACAAAAACAAAAAAAGGAATGGACGGAGGGACAGAAGGATTCAGGGAGAGAAGCAAGGAAAGGAAGCAAAGAAAGAAGTAAAAAGAAAGATCTTAAGCATCTTCTGGAGTACTGGAGAAGCCATAAGACAAAGTACACCAGAGATGATACCAGTGAGATGGGGAAGTAAGATGAGCTAAAGTTTCCTC
>SJYW01024861.1:204549-241125 GCA_006410735.1 Raphicerus campestris | reverse complement strand
GGGGGGGGCACTAAGTCACCAGTCATGTCCCATTCTTTGCAGCCCTCTGGCCTGTAGCCCACCAGGCCCCTCTGTCCACGGGATCTCCCATGCAAGAATTCTGGAGTGATTTGGTACTTCCTTCTCCAAGGGCTCTCCCAGACCCCGGAATCGGAATTCACATTTCCTTCATTTCGTGCATTGTGGGTGGGTGGAGGGTTCTTTACCCACTGAGTCATCGAGGAAGCCCAAGATACGAAGATGCTCACACCCAAATATGCAGCTCCATTCCAAACAAGCATCCTAAGGCAGAGAGAGCCAACCACTCGATGATGTCATTGATGTACAGAATTTCCTCCACAGCTCCAGATGTGTTTCTAATGAGCAGCTGTGTCTAAAACCACACCAATACAAGATTGTAAAGTAAAATAAATAAATCAAACTGAGATAAAAAGTAAATAAAAACAACGGGACTATATGATGAGCTTTTATCTTATCTAGTCTGTTTCACCTTTTCAATTCCATATTCAGGGCTCCTGGCTCATTTACTTTTTGTTTTCAATTTCTCTCTTTTTTTGATGCTCTTTCTCAAGACTTTATCAAGCATAGCAGAAAAGATTTGTAGTATACATACCATATATATATATAAAATGCATATATACATAACATATATTATGTGTATTATATTGTATATATATTTATATTATATATTATATATATTATATTATATATATACAATATAATATGATATATATGTATAATATATATTTTAGAAATATTATGAATTTTCACTTAGCTAAAAACTTATCACATTTTTATTCCACATGCTTAATTCAGTATGAGAAGAATGTTAGATTTCTAATTTAAACTCATTCGAAATTTTGATAGAGTTCCATGTGCTTTGGCATCTAGTAGTACTGCTAAAAGTCTAGAAAATTTATCATCTTTGTGATTAAAAACTTTGGATGAGGCTTGAGACTTCTCATTCAATTTTGACATTACAGAGAAAAATTATGTTGTAAAAAAAAAAAAGAACAGGAAATTAACATGCGATGCAGTATTTTTAACTAAAGTACAAATTTTGTTCAGATCTCTAAAAAAGAAAAATACTCACAAGCACAGTGTAGACTCTGTCTCTTATACACATCTCTCCCATGCAAGAATACTGGAGTGATTTGGTACTTCCTTCTCCAAGGGCTCTCCCAGACCCCGGAATCGGAATTCACATTTCCTTCATTTCGTGCATTGTGGGTGGGTGGAGGGTTCTTTACCCACTGAGTCATCGAGGAAGCCCAAGATACGAAGATGCTCATACCCAAATATGCAGCTCCATTCCAAACAAGCATCCTAAGGCAGAGAGAGCCAACCACTCGATGATGTCATTGATGTACAGAATTTCCTCCACAGCTCCAGATGTGTTTCTAATGAGCAGCTGTGTCTAAAAACACACCAATACAAGATTGTAAAGTAAAATAAATAAATCAAACTGAGATAAAAAGTAAATAAAAACAACGGGACTATATGATGAGCTTTTATCTTATCTAGTCTGTTTCACCTTTTCAATTCCATATTCAGGGCTCCTGGCTCATTTACTTTTTGTTTTCAATTTCTCTCTTTTTTTGATGCTCTTTCTCAAGACTTTATCAAGCATAGCAGAAAAGATTTGTAGTATACATACCATATATATATATAAAATGCATATATACATAACATATATTATGTGTATTATATTGTATATATATTATATTATATATATACAATATAATATGATATATATGTATAATATATATTTTAGAAATATTATGAATTTTCACTTAGCTAAAAACTTATCACATTTTTATTCCACATGCTTAATTCAGTATGAGAAGAATGTTAGATTTCTAATTTAAACTCATTCGAAATTTTGATAGAGTTCCATGTGCTTTGGCATCTAGTAGTACTGCTAAAAGTCTAGAAAATTTATCATCTTTGTGATTAAAAACTTTGGATGAGGCTTGAGACTTCTCATTCAATTTTGACATTACAGAGAAAAATTATGTTGTAAAAAAAAAAAAGAACAGGAAATTAACATGCGATGCAGTATTTTTAACTAAAGTACAAATTTTATTCAGATCTCGAAAAAAGAAAAATACTCACAAGCACAGTGTAGACTGGCCCTTGCTGGGTGTGGGGGAAATGGGCGATTGTCAAAGAACACAAGTTTCTTGCTGTAAATGAGTAGGTTCTCCAGCTTGACTACCCTGGGATTATAGATAACTATATACTGGAAAGTTTCTAGGTGAGTAGATCATAAATGTTCTCACCACAAAGAAAAGAAAAGAGATGGTGATTATGCGGCATGATGTAGGTATTAGCTAAGTCTGACGTGTTAATCATATCACAATAAACCCATGTATCAAATCAGCAGACTGTGCACCTTAAGCTTAACAGTGTTACACGACAATTATATCTCAACAAGAATTACTACACAGTTTACATGTATCGTATAAAGAGAGTATATAGAGACGTATGCTCCAGGTCACGTGGCTAAGAACGTTTCAGGCAGCGTTGCTATAACAACAAACGAAAAGGACTTAAACTATGATGACCTTCTCTTACATAAAGATGTCTTCAATATGGCACCAAAAGCCCAATCTATAAAATTAAAAAAATAACAAGTCAAACTTCAAAACAAATTAAAAGAACTTCTGTTCATCAAAAACAATACATTTAAAGAGAATGGACACACAACTACAAGCTGAGCAAAATACTTGTAAATCATACGTCTATAAAAAATATGAATCCCCAGAACAATGAGAAGCAAAAAGCCCAATTAAAAAATGAGCACACACATTACTGAAGAAAAGGTACAGATGCCCATGAACACACTAAAAGATCAACTGTCATTCAGGAAGTGAGACACCACTGCACACCCTTGGAGGAAACCTTACAAGCTTACAAAGCGTTAGTGCAGATCTGGGGACACAGGCAGACGCGTGCCGCTGGTAGGGATGTCAAATGTTACAAGGACTTCTGGAAACAGTCGGGATTTCTTTCAAAAGGTAAGCACACTCTTCTCATATGATCTAGTCATCCCATTCCTAGGTGTTTTCCTTGCAGACATGAAAGTATGTGCCCTGCAAAACGACACACACTCCAACGTTTCTAACAGCTTTCTTAGTATTAGTTAACGACCCAAACGTTCATCAAGAGGTGAATGGATAAACTATGGTATATCTACACAATGAACACTCCCCAGCAACGAAACAGAGGGAACTATATACGCTACAACATGACTGGTTATCAAAATTATTATTTCAAGTGAAAAAAACGCCAGAGAAAAAATAAATACTGTATGATTCATATTATATAAATTTCTATAAAATGCAAACTCATCTCTAGTGATAGAAAGCAGACCAGCATGTGACTGAGGCTGAGGGGTGGAAAGGCGGGAAGGAGGAATGATGATGAAACTTTTAGGGATGGATAAGTACATTCTCCTGATGGTGGTAACGGTTTCACAGGATAAGAATTTGCATGTCAAACTTGCAAAATTGCACACTCTAAATATGTGCAGCCATTCTTATGTCAAGTATAGCTCAATTATTTTAAGTCTTATTAAGACTATCATATCCATGAGCTTACTGCCTATTGCAGCTTCCGTATAAATTTATATATATATATATGTACATGTTTTAATTCCCTCGGCTTACACGGCCAGAGGAGNTTATGTCAAGTATACCTCAATTATTTTAAGTCTTATTAAGACTATCATATCCATGAGCTTACTGCCTATTGCAGCTTCCGTATAAATTTATATATATATATATGTACATGTTTTAATTCCCTCGGCTTACACGGCCAGAGGAGGCTGCGGCATCAGTGGTTTGGGCTTGCCTGTGGGCTTTCTTTTCTGCTGGGCTAGTGAACCTCCCACCGAGGACTGTCTCCATAGTCACAGCAGATACTGTGATGGCTGATACCTGATTCAAAGATGGAATGGAATCTTGGGCACCTGTGTGATACACACGGGCAAGTCTCCTTGGAGGAATGAGCCGATTACATATAAGTGTGTGTGTGACTGCCTGGTTAACAAAGGGAGGGTGCAAGCAATAATATAATGACTTCAGCCTCCACAGGAAATCTAGGGCAGCTTTTCTCAAAATGGATACGTGGTTGCGAAGCACATCTGCAGAAACATGCAGAAGACAGAAAATGCGGCTGTTTTTGCTTCATTGTTCAGTCACTGTTTTTGTTCAATGTCTAAATCGTGTCTGACTCTTTGCGACCCCATGGACTGCAGCACGCCAGGCTTCCCAGTCCTTCACTATCTCCCAGAGTTTGCTCAAGTTCATGGCCACTGAATCGGTGATGCTAGCCATCTCATCCTCTGTCGCCCCCTCCTCCTCTTGCCCTCAATCTTTCCCACCACGCGGGTCTTTTCCAATGAACTGGCTCTTCGCATCAGGTGGCCAGATTATTGGACCTTCAGCTTCAGCACCAGTCCTTCCAATGAATATTCAGGGTTCATTTCCTTTAGGATTGACAGGTTTGATGTCCTTGCAGTCCAAGGGACCCTCAAGAGTTTTCTCCAGTACCACTATTCAAAAACATCAATTTAAGTGTCCTTTAAAATTCAAATCCTTTTCCTATTTGTGAGTGTTTCTCACCTAGAAGCTCAGAATCCTCTTCTCAGTTGGGGCAGGGCAGGGGATAGGTGAGGAGGGTGGGGGACCCCTGCGGCACTTTCTCACCTCTCTCAGTGTCTGGAACTCTCTTGCTTGTAAACGCCAGCTCCCTCTCGCCTTGTTTCTGGACGTTGTGGTGAGGTCTGTGCAGTCCTGTTCTGGCTCCACGCTTCAGACACTGAGAGTCACTGAGAAGGGAGGCGTCCTACCTGTGAGCATTCCCCTCGCGGCTCCAGACCTGGAGCTGAGCGTGGGGCCAGACTGCGTGAGGGAGCCGCTGCCACTTTCTGGGTTCGGTGTCCTCCTGTTTCAAACGTGGCAGTGTGTGCCCCAGTGCTGCTGTCTGCTTAGACGATTCTCCGCGGGCTCAGGTGATAAAGAATCTGTCTGCAAGACGGAAGACCTGGATTCAATTCCTGGGTCGGGAAGATCCCCTTGAGAAGGGAATGGCAACTCACTGGAGTATCAGTGTCTGGAGAGTCCCGTGGACAGAGGAGCCTGGAGGGCTACAGTCTATGGGGTCGCAGAGAGTGGGACTCGACTAAGCGACAGTGAGATCTTTGGAAGTGCTGCCTCCAATGCCCAGGGTGATTCTGGCTCTCCACGTGTGAGTTTGCCTGCTCAGTCATCAGGCTTGCCAACTGTGCTAGATCAGAAGGTATTCACTTAGCAGTAATTAAGGGGAAAACCTGATTTTTATCAGTTGCCATTTTTATTGGTTGTTAAGGAAGATTTGACTCACAGGCTGCTGCCCTGGCTGAATAATGCTCCAAACCTTGTCTTCTACTGCCCCCAACTGGCCAATTTGGGGAAGCCGTCTGCAGACCAGCCGAGCCAGCCACATTCCCTCCCAATGACTTTCATCTCCTGGTGATGCCCGTGAAATTCATGCAGCTCACAGAGGAGAAGAGAGTGATGGCTTTGGCCATGAGCCAAGTTAGACTGACAGTGGTAAGACAGGTGAAAGGAGAAACTGAAGTGGTCTCTGTGATTATGCATGCATTATTAATAAACACATTTCAGAAAATATTTAAACTCCTGTAGTAATGAGCTAGCCATTTTTAAAAAAATTCTATGCATCAAGAAAAGTAAAGATAAAGCAATGTGTTTCAAGGATCCGGCAAATCACTGGAATATTTGAGCTTTAGTTTTTCTTCCTGGGTAAAATAAGCACTATAGAACCAGCACTGGAAATTTTCATTTTATTAAGTTGGTTCCACTTTCTCCATTGAAATATAAGAATATCATGCTATTCAAAAGAGAATTAAAAAAGAAGAGATTCACTAGGGAGAAACCTTTCAAAATATTCTGAAACACCTAATAAAACCAAAGAAATTGCTCTCTAATAGGCCATGGAAAATGTTGCAATTATTACCCAGTGAACCACATAAATTCTTTCAAGTTACATTTTAACTGTAGAGTTTCATTTCCATTCCCTACAATACTGGAGAGAAACAATCCCAGTATCACGTTTAGTTTAAATTGAAGAGAAAAAAAATATTTTTCTTGATTCGGCCATCTCATAGATCTGCTTTGGTGAAAGATTCTAGCTTAAACATTAAAAATTACCTGCGTGTACCTTGTCCTAAAATATGAGTTTAGAAAACGCTCGACCTTCTTTCTGTATTTTGTATGTAAGAAAGCTGCAGCTTGGAGGAGTTCTGTGTCACTTCCAGTCCGATTCCAGGTAAGTGATGGGGCTAAAGGAGGAGACGGTCTCTCTCCTGAACTGATGGGGCTAAAGGAGGAGACGGTCTCTCTCCTGAACTGAGTCGAGTGGTCTTTCCCTCTTCAGTGGATATTCATATTCACGTGCTCATATGCACGAGCATAAGTTGTACTAAAAATAAAACATGTACGTTGTAATGATTTTTGGAGAAAAATTGATCCTCTGTTGAAATCAAAAGCGAAGAATTTGAGTTATACAATCTAGTTCTAGATTCATACTGGCCTTCCTGTTCTCATCACCACACAAATGATATCATTCTAAAGTCTTTGGAAAATTGCATGGATTTCTTGTCTCTGTCTGATAGATTTCAAAGTCCTGGCATGTAGTGGTTTAGTACTGTGTCCACAAAAGGAATGGCAGCTAACCACAGGAAAGCTGGAATCATGGACAGTAAGATGAATCATTAATTGATTCTTATCTTCATGATGACAGCAATATCTGTTTATTTTTATAACGTTTCAGGAGGCAAATATATGTGAAAGTGTAAAAAATATTATAAAAGCAATCTGTAATTCTGTTGCTGAATGTATCCAAGCAAACATCAATTGCAATTTTGGAATACTTCCCTGAGTCCACCCTCTTGCTCATACTACTTTTCTAAGAGTAAATGAGATAACCTTATGCTAACCATCTAATTGATGCTTTGGAATTGTGGTGCTGAAGAAGACTCTTGAGAGTCCCTTGGACAGAAAGGAGATCAAACCAGTCAATTCTAAAGGAAATCATCCCTGAATATTCATTGGAAGAACTGAAGCTGAAGCTGAAGCTCCAGTACTTAGGCCACCTGATTCTAAGAGCTGATTCATTGGAAAAGACCCTGATATTAGGAAAGATTGAGGGCAAGAGAAGAAGGGGACAACAGAAGAGGAGATGGTTGGATGGCAACACCAACTCAATGCACATGAGTTTGAGCAAGCTCCGAGACATACAGGGAAGCCTGGCGTACTGCAGTTCATGGGGTCACAAAGAGTCAGACACGACTCAGCGCCTAAACAATGAACAGCAACAGCATGGCAACCATGCCTGCAAACTTTATTTCAGAGATTTTCCAGTCTTAATAGGGAACCATCAAAAGTGAACAGATATAATTTCCAAATAAAAGGACTGTGAGCTGGGACAGTCTACAACCTGACAGCCTGCTGAGCCCAAGGACCTAGGATTCCCAGGGCCTCTTCATTCGGGATCAACAATCCCAAGAGTGAGAGAGCTTTCTCTGGGAGCCTGTGTGTGTGTGTGTGTGTGTGTGTGTGTGTCCAGGGGTGGGCTCAGGCCTCTGCAATCAATATTCACTGGCATCTTCAGCAATAGACTCTATGTTACATTTTAGTTTTCTTGATATTTTACATAAATGCTGAATTTGTTCATCTTTGATCTATTTCTTTCTGCAAATTTTAACACTGACTTTCTCTTTTGATGATGGTATCCTTTTTGAGGTTCAGAAATTAAAAATTGCCTAGATAAATCTATCTAAATATTTTAGCTTTTTTTTTTTTTTTACTTTTGCTTCAGGATTAGCAGTTTTCTCTGGACACTGGTATGTATGGATAGTCATTCATCTGGTATTTGTGGTTCATTAATACTTTAATTGAATATATATTCTAGCTGAAGTTAACTTTGAAGTATCATAAAAAATAAATCATCTAATTGACTTTTTTCTAAGTCAGCCTATTTTTCCAGTGTAATTTGTTAGAAACCCAATGAGCAAATATTAAAAAATCAGTTTAAAAGTGTTAAATAAGTGAGAAAAATATATATTTTTTGTTTTGTTCCATGAATTTCTTTTGTTCCATGCACTGACATTTCTTACTTCAATTGCAAACTGTCTGCTAATTACTGTACTACCAGGAGCTTTGATTGTTATCTTTAAAATGTTGGTTTTTTGATTATTTGCTCAATAGATGCCTCATATAATCACATTTGAAAGGACACTGATAAAAATGGGTGTCTAAATTTAGAGATTAAATATTTGTTTTTTATCTGTATAACACTTAAAGGCACAGTATTTAATATAGCATGACATGTCTTTTTAATTGAAATTATGCTTACCTTTCAGAAAAGATTTGAACTTTTCTTCATGGGACTGCTGTGCACTTTTGGTTAAATGTTCTTACAGACATTTTCTACTCGAGTGGCCATCTCGAGCTTGACTTGGATCACCACTGCATTTGCGTAAATGCTAGTGTCCAGTTTACAGAGCACTCTCCACGATGAGTGCTTGTTCTGGGAAACAGGCCCTCTGCTCGCGTTCGGCACTGTTCTCCGTGGCGAGCAGTCGTTTCCTGTTGGTTTTCCGGCTGGAATTTCAGAAAGCCTGCAAGCGCTGGCATGTAGTTTTTGTCTTTAGGAAACGCCGTGTTTCATTTATTTTTATCACTTTGTGTAATTATCTCAAAAACTAAAGAGAACTTACAAAAGATTAAAAGGAGAGTCAACATTCTTTAATATGTTTCATTTTGATAGAAATAACTGTAACTGAATTCTTAAATAAGCTGTTGGTTCTTTGCATGAATAGGAATCATTTATAATGTTAAGAATCTTTCCACTTTCAGGTCCCTAAGTGATTTTCATTTGCTCGGCTGTTTGCTTTTTTAGTCATGCAGGAATACTGCATGTGATCAAATGCTTTTTTGAGCTCTATCAAAATGATCACATGTGAATATGTGGGCCACATTGGGGGTTTCAAATATTCATTGTCTTGTGTGGCTGCGACCATATCTACACTGTCAGAACACCCTTCTTTCTCTACACAGTTATTAATATGTGTTTAAATACATATGGAAACATATATATGTGTAGTTTTAAACCCGTTGGCTTTGACTCTGGGTGCTTTAATTGGGCATTTTAGATCTAAATTTGCAAATTTATTATTATTTATATTTTATTTCACTCACTCTCCAGATGAAATTATTAAATTCATCCTATGATTTTCTTTAGATGTGTTATAATTTAGTACATTCTCTAGAAGAAATTGTTAGCACATTTCCTTCAATTCTTTTTTGCTTTATTATGAAACCAGTAAACACTTTACATTTGCCTCTGAATACTCTGTTAAACATATTTTATATGGTCTTTTTGTAGATTTCCTTCTTTTTTTCTTTTTAAAATAGATATTATATAAAATTTAGAAAATGGATTATTCAAGTGATTCCTACTCTTGTTTTACAAATGAGTGCCAGAATTAATATTGTTTGCATTTTGAGTCTCTGTTACTGCGTAACAGACTGGTTGCTTTACACATTGTGATGATTCCGCGGGTTGGCTGAACTCCCTAGGTACTCCTCCGCTCCACTTGATGCTAGCTGGAGTAAGTTATTATTCAATCACTAAGTCATGTCCGGCTGGAGTTGGAGTCATCCGGAAAACCATTTAGCGGCGTCCTGTGTGACCTGGTGATGCTATCCTTTCTAGTTTCTGGAGAAACTTCTTCCACGAGGGCCGAGAGCCATGCACACAAGTTTCCATAGCAGCGCATGTAGCAGCAGTAACTGGAGACAACTGATATACCTAATTAAGGAGAGTGGGCAAATAGCGTTTCTTCACAATGAAAAATTAAATAACAGTGTGAGCGAATTACAAAAGCATGCCGAAACACGCGTACATGCATGAATCTTAATAATGTAGTTTGAGTGAAAAGCAAGTCCCAGCTCATACGATCAAGTATGTCTGTGTGTGTGTGTATATATACATATACATACATATATATATATATATATATATNAAATATTCTGAAACACCTAATAAAACCAAAGAAATTGCTCTCTAATAGGCCATGGAAAATGTTGCAATTATTACCCAGTGAACCACATAAATTCTTTCAAGTTACATTTTAACTGTAGAGTTTCATTTCCATTCCCTACAATACTGGAGAGAAACAATCCCAGTATCACGTTTAGTTTAAATTGAAGAGAAAAAAAATATTTTTCTTGATTCGGCCATCTCATAGATCTGCTTTGGTGAAAGATTCTAGCTTAAACATTAAAAATTACCTGCGTGTACCTTGTCCTAAAATATGAGTTTAGAAAACGCTCGACCTTCTTTCTGTATTTTGTATGTAAGAAAGCTGCAGCTTGGAGGAGTTCTGTGTCACTTCCAGTCCGATTCCAGGTAAGTGATGGGGCTAAAGGAGGAGACGGTCTCTCTCCTGAACTGATGGGGCTAAAGGAGGAGACGGTCTCTCTCCTGAACTGAGTCGAGTGGTCTTTCCCTCTTCAGTGGATATTCATATTCACGTGCTCATATGCACGAGCATAAGTTGTACTAAAAATAAAACATGTACGTTGTAATGATTTTTGGAGAAAAATTGATCCTCTGTTGAAATCAAAAGCGAAGAATTTGAGTTATACAATCTAGTTCTAGATTCATACTGGCCTTCCTGTTCTCATCACCACACAAATGATATCATTCTAAAGTCTTTGGAAAATCGCATGGATTTCTTGTCTCTGTCTGATAGATTTCAAAGTCCTGGCATGTAGTGGTTTAGTACTGTGTCCACAAAAGGAATGGCAGCTAATCACAGGAAAGCTGGAATCATGGACAGTAAGATGAATCATTAATTGATTCTTATCTTCATGATGACAGCAATATCTGTTTATTTTTATAACGTTTCAGGAGGCAAATATATGTGAAAGTGTAAAAAATATTATAAAAGCAATCTGTAATTCTGTTGCTGAATGTATCCAAGCAAACATCAATTGCAATTTTGGAATACTTCCCTGAGTCCACCCTCTTGCTCATACTACTTTTCTAAGAGTAAATGAGATAACCTTATGCTAACCATCTAATTGATGCTTTGGAATTGTGGTGCTGAAGAAGACTCTTGAGAGTCCCTTGGACAGAAAGGAGATCAAACCAGTCAATTCTAAAGGAAATCATCCCTGAATATTCATTGAAAGAACTGAAGCTGAAGCTGAAGCTCCAGTACTTAGGCCACCTGATTCTAAGAGCTGATTCACTGGAAAAGACCCTGATATTAGGAAAGATTGAGGGCAAGAGAAGAAGGGGACAACAGAAGAGGAGATGGTTGGATGGCAACACCAACTCAATGCACATGAGTTTGAGCAAGCTCCGAGACATACAGGGAAGCCTGGCGTACTGCAGTTCATGGGGTCACAAAGAGTCAGACACGACTCAGCGCCTAAACAATGAACAGCAACAGCATGGCAACCATGCCTGCAAACTTTATTTCAGAGATTTTCCAGTCTTAATAGGGAACCATCAAAAGTGAACAGATATAATTTCCAAATAAAAGGACTGTGAGCTGGGACAGTCTACAACCTGACAGCCTGCTGAGCCCAAGGACCTAGGATTCCCAGGGCCTCTTCATTCGGGATCAACAATCCCAAGAGTGAGAGAGCTTTCTCTGGGAGCCTGTGTGTGTGTGTGTGTGTGTGTGTGTGTGTCCAGGGGTGGGCTCAGGCCTCTGCAATCAATATTCACTGGCATCTTCAGCAATAGACTCTATGTTACATTTTAGTTTTCTTGATATTTTACATAAATGCTGAATTTGTTCATCTTTGATCTATTTCTTTCTGCAAATTTTAACACTGACTTTCTCTTTTGATGATGGTATCCTTTTTGAGGTTCAGAAATTAAAAATTGCCTAGATAAATCTATCTAAATATTTTAGCTTTTTTTTTTTTTTTACTTTTGCTTCAGGATTAGCAGTTTTCTCTGGACACTGGTATGTATGGATAGTCATTCATCTGGTATTTGTGGTTCATTAATACTTTAATTGAATATATATTCTAGCTGAAGTTAACTTTGAAGTATCATAAAAGATAAATCATCTAATTGACTTTTTTCTAAGTCAGCCTATTTTTCCAGTGTAATTTGTTAGAAACCCAATGAGCAAATATTAAAAAATCAGTTTAAAAGTGTTAAATAAGTGAGAAAAATATATATTTTTTGTTTTGTTCCATGAATTTCTTTTGTTCCATGCACTGACATTTCTTACTTCAATTGCAAACTGTCTGCTAATTACTGTACTACCAGGAGCTTTGATTGTTATCTTTAAAATGTTGGTTTTTTGATTATTTGCTCAATAGATGCCTCATATAATCACATTTGAAAGGACACTGATAAAAATGGGTGTCTAAATTTAGAGATTAAATATTTGTTTTTTATCTGTATAACACTTAGAGGCACAGTATTTAATATAGCATGACATGTCTTTTTAATTGAAATTATGCTTACCTTTCAGAAAAGATTTGAACTTTTCTTCATGGGACTGCTGTGCACTTTTGGTTAAATGTTCTTACAGACATTTTCTACTCGAGTGGCCATCTCGAGCTTGACTTGGATCACCACTGCATTTGCGTAAATGCTAGTGTCCAGTTTACAGAGCACTCTCCACGATGAGTGCTTGTTCTGGGAAACAGGCCCTCTGCTCGCGTTCGGCACTGTTCTCCGTGGCGAGCAGTCGTTTCCTGTTGGTTTTCCGGCTGGAATTTCAGAAAGCCTGCAAGCGCTGGCATGTAGTTTTTGTCTTTAGGAAACGCCGTGTTTCATTTATTTTTATCACTTTGTGTAATTATCTCAAAAACTAAAGAGAACTTACAAAAGATTAAAAGGAGAGTCAACATTCTTTAATATGTTTCATTTTGATAGAAATAACTGTAACTGAATTCTTAAATAAGCTGTTGGTTCTTTGCATGAATAGGAATCATTTATAATGTTAAGAATCTTTCCACTTTCAGGTCCCTAAGTGATTTTCATTTGCTCGGCTGTTTGCTTTTTTAGTCATGCAGGAATACTGCATGTGATCAAATGCTTTTTTGAGCTCTATCAAAATGATCACATGTGAATATGTGGGCCACATTGGGGGTTTCAAATATTCATTGTCTTGTGTGGCTGCGATCATATCTACACTGTCAGAACACCCTTCTTTCTCTACACAGTTATTAATATGTGTTTAAATACATATGGAAACATATATATGTGTAGTTTTAAACCCGTTGGCTTTGACTCTGGGTGCTTTAATTGGGCATTTTAGATCTAAATTTGCAAATTTATTATTATTTATATTTTATTTCACTCACTCTCCAGATGAAATTATTAAATTCATCCTATGATTTTCTTTAGATGTGTTATAATTTAGTACTTCTCTAGAAGAAATTGTTAGCACATTTCCTTCAATTCTTTTTTGCTTTATTATGAAACCAGTAAACACTTTACATTTGCCTCTGAATACTCTGTTAAACATATTTTATATAGGCTTTTTGTAGATTTCCTTCTTTTTTTCTTTTTAAAATAGATATTATATAAAATTTAGAAAATGGATTATTCAAGTGATTCCTACTCTTGTTTTACAAATGAGTCCCAGAATTAATATTGTTTGCATTTTGAGTCTCTGTTACTGCGTAACAGACTGGTTGCTTTACACATTGTGATGATTCCGCGGGTTGGCTGAACTCCCTAGGTACTCCTCCGCTCCACTTGATGCTAGCTGGAGTAAGTTATTATTCAATCACTAAGTCATGTCCGGCTGGAGTTGGAGTCATCCGGAAAACCATTTAGCGGCGTCCTGTGTGACCTGGTGATGCTATCCTTTCTAGTTTCTGGAGAAACTTCTTCCACGAGGGCCGAGAGCCATGCACACAAGTTTCCATAGCAGCGCATGTAGCAGCAGTAACTGGAGACAACTGATATACCTAATTAAGGAGAGTGGGCAAATAGCGTTTCTTCACAATGAAAAATTAAATAACAGTGTGAGCGAATTACAAAAGCATGCCGAAACACGCGTACATGCATGAATCTTAATAATGTAGTTTGAGTGAAAAGCAAGTCCCAGCTCATACGATCAAGTATGCCTGCGTGTGTGTATATATACATATACATACATATATATATATATATATATGCTGCGCTTAGTCACTCAGTCGTGTCTCTTTGTGACCCCATGGTCTGGTAGCCCACCAGGCTTCTCTGTCCATGGAATTCTCCAAGACAGAATACTGGAGTAGGTTGTCATGCCCTCCTCCAGGGAATCTTCTCTACCCAGGGATCGAACCCAGGTCTTTTGCATTGCAGGCAGATTCTTTACCATCTGAGCCATGAGGGAAGCTATGTGTATATATATATATATATATATGTATATACATTCCAAAAATGAAGCATGGAGATAAAATCATCTTTGTAAGTAAGGGACCGGTGGACTCATCATCAGGGTAGAGGTTAACCGGCTGAGTCGAGGAGCCAGGGTGATACGGATTAGGAATCTCTTGGCAGCTGTATTTTATTGGTGATATCCCAATAGCTGAACTGAGCAGAGGGCTCGTTACATTTTTAAATCAGCTGATGACTTAATTAAGCCCAAAGAAAGGCATGAATCATGGCCAAGGAGGCTCTTGTCACCCTAATGGAGGCCTGATGGGTTTCCCTTCGCACACTTTCCACCAAACTCTGCTGCAGCTGTTCCTGTAGAAACCAGCTGCCCTCGCCCATCTCTCCCTTCCCACCGGCACAGCCTGCCGCCCGCAGCTGGCCTCCGATGCGCTGTGACGGGTGCACCGCGCGCAGCACCTCTGGACCAAGCAGGGTGGGAGCCCGCGGGACGGAGGCCTCACTTGTCCACGCCACACGGTTCTCTGCACCCCGGCGNTGCAGATGCATTTAAAAAGTCAGGTTTTAATCGGCCAACAAAACAACAAGAGTGAGATGCTGGGAAGCAGGCGCCTATGAGAGGAGATATTTAAAGAAGGTCTGATGCTGAAGATGCAAAATGCTTTCTCCATAACTGGATCCTTCGAGCAGGGCATAGATGGACATCACCAGAGCCACGAGAATGTCATCAATATCACAGAGAGCATGAAAGTGCGGCAGGCTCGTTTGATCCTGCTCGGTAGTCTACCCTTCTCTAAAAAATAAAAAATTGCAAAGGGAACCTCTAGTTTTAAAAAGATTTCTACACCTCTCCTGCCAGCCTCATTCGCCATTTACCCTTTCATCACAATCCAGAGATCTGGAGAGCTGACGTGTTGAAGTCTCTGTTNATTGCAAAGGGAACCTCTAGTTTTAAAAAGATTTCTACACCTCTCCTGCCAGCCTCATTCGCCATTTACCCTTTCATCACAATCCAGAGATCTGGAGAGCTGACGTGTTGAAGTCTCTGTTTTTTCATTTCCATTTATCATATCTTTTCACTGAGGTGATTTCAGTCACCTCCTCTGTCGGTCACCTCCCTAGAAGCCCGTTCTCCACAGTCACCCTGTGCAAAGGAGAGTCAGCTCGGGGTTGAAGATGTCCAATTTCATTTCTAAATTGGCCCTAGACATTGGCGGATTAAATGATTAGAGGAAACATGCCAGTAAATCTCAAAAGACACGAAGAGACATCTGCTCATTGATTGAATCAAATCATCTCTGAGTCGAAGCAGAACAAACTTTGAAACAGGGTTCTTCTAGTAACATATTACGTGGAGTGAATGAGTCAAGGTTTTGAAATAGCACATGATCACTGTGCTGTGACTGGCACGTGGAGATAAAGCCTGCCTCTCCCAGACTTGCCACTTGATATAAATTAATGCAGATAAACAGGCATTTTCTTGCTTTCGTGCAGCTCTTTGTATGATTTATGTTAAGGGTTCTGGAGTACCAGGTAGTATCTAGGAAAGCAGGGATTCCGGATGTCTGGGCTTTGCTGTATCTTGAGAATGGCTGAGCCCTTAAAATCTGAGATGGTCAGGTAGGCAAGTGTTCAACGTTTCAAGCAGAGGATCTAAAGTACAACAATCACATAGACTTCAAGGACATTTTTTAAAAGTCATAAACCAGGGCAAAAATCTAAAATCACTGATCCTTTACTGCTCTATCCAGATAGAATAGCATGATTACAACAGATTTTACTTATATTTTTGTTACAGTAAGGAAAAAAAAAGCCTTTCTGAAAAACCTTTCTCATTCAGCATAAATACAATGCAAGTATATATGTGCACACGTTCAGTTGTGTATGACTCTTTGAGACCCTATGGACCGTAGCCCACCAGGCTTCTCACCCATGGGATTCTCCAAGCAAGAATATTGGAGTGGGTTGCCATTTCCTCCTTCAAAGGATCTTCCTGACCCAGGGATTGAACCCACATCTCTTCCGTCTCTTGCACTGGCAGGCAAGTTCTTTACCAATGAGTCACCGGGAAAGTCCTAAATATGATTCAAAGCAAATAAAAATATTTATCAGACTCTACAACTTGATTGCAGCACAAGAATTTACAGGCGTAGCATAGCTGAACCTGGAATTGCAACCTTAGTCATGGGTTTTGTACTGATTCTATATTTGTCTCTTCACACATCCAACATGGAAAATGCCCATTAGTTAAGGAAGATGTGTGATAAATATACACTTCTGTATTTCATATGCCTCATCCTCTCACATTTTTTATTTTATTTTTCCATGTTCCAAGCAGCTCTCATGCTTCAAGTAGCTATGGAAATACTAGATGACTATAGACCAGAATGGTGATCTGCAGGTAAGAGTAGCTGGTACTGAAGTGTGTGTGAAAACAAGCAAGCCTCATGAAACAGTGTCTGGAGAAGAGAGGAAGGAGATTAAGTTTGGGGATATGAAGTTGACCTCCAGAAAAGAGTTAGAGTAAGTAAAGGGAAACCTTTTGGGGAATTAAGAACAGCTGGGTGACTGTAGAGGCATGAAGAGAGCTGGGTTCTCCATAGGGCTGGAGAAGGGAAAAAAAACCAGTGATGGGACAGAAAAAGCCCAGAGGTTTAGGTTTCACACACAGGAAACTCCCACCATCCACGTACCTGGTTTCCACGTTGGCAGAAACAAAATCACTATTTTTAGCATAGAGAATATTGCATTATGGGAACTTTGCTGCGTTTCATACTGCAGTGAATTTAAATATACAATTGTCATATTTTCAGAATAAAGTTTAATTAAAAGTAACTTTTAAAACATAGGGAAATTGCAGTTTTACCCAGCCCTGTAAACATGGAGATTAAGACAAGGTGAGTTTGGCCACCTTTCTGCAAGTTTAGAAAGAAGAGACATCACTTTTGCTGACAAAGATCCATATAGTCAGTTATGGTTTTTCCAGTAGTAATGTACAAATGTAATAAAAATGAAAGTCGCTCAGTTGTGTCCAAATTTTTTCGACCCCATGGACTGTAGCCCACTAGGCTCTTCTGTCCATGGAATTCTCCAGGCAAGGATATTGGAGACAGAGGTGAGTGTTGGATCATAAAAAAGGCTGAGCGTCAAAGAACTGATGGTTTCAAACAGAAGTGCTGGAGAAGGCTCTTGAGAATCCCTTGAACAGCAAGGAGATCAAACTAGCCAAACCTAAAGGAAATCAACCCTGACTATTCGTTGAAAGACTGATGCTGGAGCCTAAGCTCCAATCCTTTGGCCACCTGATGGGAAGAACTGACTCACTGAGGGGGGAAAAAGAGAAAACACTCATGCTGGGAAAGATTAAAAGCAAGACAAGAAGGGGGTGACGGAGGATGAGAAGGTTGAATGGCATCACTGCCTCAGTGGACATGAATTTGAGCAAATTCCAGGAGATAGCAGAGGACAGGGAAGCTTGCTGTACTGCAGCCCATGGGTTTGCAAAGAGCCACACATGACTTGGCAACTGAAAACACCCCCAGCGACGCAAGCTCACACTCCACTCAGGCCGTTCATCACCTCACCAGGTGTGGGTTTCATCATCTGAAAGCCAGAGTCCAAAACAGCCACACAGCTTATGCCTGAAGTCTTCACTAGAGGACACCTAGATCATTGAGTATGGGGATTATTGTCCAGATGTAAGTTTAAAGATGAAAGAGAAACTCTATAGTGAGCATGGAAGCCACAGTTCTGACTTTTTCTCACTCTATAATCTGTACCCTGAGATTTTGTCCATACAGTAAGGTAGACGTTATGGAAGTTAAAGGTATGATCATAACGCAAAAGAGTCTATAAAAATAATAGCACAAAATAAAGAGAAGATAATGTAGGGATAGAAAGAAATTTAGTCGCTCAGTCATCTTCCACTCTTTCCAACCCCCTGGACTCTAACCCACCAGGCTCTTCTGTCCATGAAATTTTCCAGGCAAGAATATTGGAGTGGGTTGCCGTTCCTTCCCCAGGAGGTTTTCCTGACCCAGGGATTGAACCCAGGCCTCCTGAATTGCAGGCAGATTCTTTACTGTTTGAGCCACCAGGGAAGCCCATACAGGCATACAGGTAGTTATTTGTTGCTGCATAAGGAATTACACCAACACACAACAGCCTCAAACAAGAGTCATCATTTGTTATCTCACACAGTTTCTGGGTACCAAGACTTTGAGTAGTTCTAGTTCAAATCTATAGTGAGACTATAGTACAGATTTGGGGTGGGACTCAAGTCACCTGATGACTCAGTGGGGCTAGGGATTCCCTTCCAGCATGACTCCCCCAAGAGCTGACAAATTGACACTGGTTACAAGCAGGAGCCCCTAAAACCTCTTCACACACACCTCACGAGTGTCCTCATGACATGGCTCTTTGCAAACCCATGGGCTGCAGCACACCAGGCTTCCTTATCCTCTGCTATCTCCTGGAATTTGCCCAAACTCATGTCCATTGAGGCAGTGATGCCATNCTAGACTTGGATTACTATGATATTGAATGATTTGCCTTGGAAATGAACATAGATCATTCTGTCATTTTTGAAGCTGCATCCAAGTACTGCATTTTGGCCTCTTTTTAACTATGATGGCTACTCCATTTCTTGTAGGGGATTGTTGCTCGCAATAGTAGATGTAATGTTCACCTGAATTAAACTAAGCCCCCTAATATATGCGTAAACCAATTTCATCTGCAAAATGGGGTTTTAGATATATAGAAATACTGTTTTGCCAAATAGGTTTGTTTATTCATGCAAATCATGAAGGGCTTATAGTATGCCCACCTAGAAGACACTGATTCCTTAATTAAGGTATATCTATACCTTGTTATTTTTGATTCTCTCCTAATCTGCTGACTCTTTTCTCTCCTGCTCTGATTTCCCTCTGGCTCTTTCTCTCCGATTGCATTATCCACCAAATTCTATTTGTGAATCAATTTGTCCCTAAGAATAGAGCAGCCCTTGCAAAAATGTTTTCAGTACACAGAGAATGGAGAGTACAAGCAAGCAATAAAATATGATCCAATTAGTGACTTTTTTTTAGGACAGAGATATTGAGTTTTCATTTACTGTGGGGAAAGATAGAGAGCACCAAAATAAAAATTAAAAGTTCAGTATCCTTTTTAAATAAGGAAAAGTGCAGATGCATTTAAAAAGTCAAGTTTTAATCGGCCAACAAAACAACAAGAGTGAGATGCTGGGAAGCAGGCGCCTATGAGAGGAAATATTTAAAGAAGGTCTGATGCTGAAGATGCAAAATGCTTTCTCCATAACTGGATCCTTCGAGCAGGGCATAGATGGACATCACCAGAGCCACAAGAATGTCATCAATATCACAGAGAGCATGAAAGTGTGGCAGGCTCGTTTGATCCTGCTCTGTAGTCTACCCTTCTCTAAAAAATAAAAAATAAAAAATAAAAAATTGCAAAGGGAACCTCTAGTTTTAAAAAGATTTCTACACCTCTCCTGCCAGCCTCACTCGCCGTTTACCCTTTCATCACAATCCAGAGATCTGGAGAGCTGAAGTGTTGAAGTCTCTGTCTTTTCATTTCCATTTATCATATCTTTTCACTGAGGTGATTTCAGTCACCTCCTCTGTCGGTCACCTCCCTAGAAGCCCGTCCTCCACAGTCACCCTGTGCAAAGGAGAGTCAGCTCGGGGTTGAAGATGTCCAATTTCATTTCTAAATTGGCCCTAGACATTGGCGGATTAAATGATTAGAGGAAACATGCCTGTAAATCTCAAAAGACACGAAGAGACATCTGCTCATTGATTGAATCAAATCATCTCTGAGTCGAAGCAGAACAAACTTTGAACAGGGTTCTCCTAGTAACATATTACGTGGAGTGAATGAGTCAAGGTTTTGAAATAGCACATGATCACTGTGCTGTGACTGGCACGTGGAGATAAAGCCTGCCTCTCCCAGACTTGCCACTTGATATAAATTAATGCAGATAAACAGGCATTTTCTTGCTTTAGTGCAGCTCTTTGTATGATTTATGTTAAGGGTTCTGGAGTACCAGGTAGTATCTAGGAAAGCAGGGATTCCTGATGTCTGGGCTTTGCTGTATCGTGAGAATGGCTGAGCCCTTGAAATCTGAGATGGTCAGGTAGGCAAGTGTTCAACATTTCAAGCAGAGGATCTGAAGTACAACAATCACATAGACTTCAAGGACATTTTTTAAAAGTCATAAACCAGGGCAAAAATCTAAAATCACTGATCCTTTACTGCTCTGTCCAGATAGAATAGCATGATTACAACAGATTTTACTTATATTTTTGTTACAGTAAGGAAAAAAAAAGCCTTTCTGAAAAACCTTTCTCATTCAGCATAAATACAATGCAAGTATGTATGTGCACACGTTCAGTTGAGTCTGACTCTTTGAAACCCTATGGACAGTAGCTCACCAGGCTTCTCACCCATGGGATTCTCCAAGCAAGAATATTGGAGTGGGTTGCCATTTTCTCCTTCAAAGGATCTTCCTGACCCAGGGATTGAACCCACATCTCTTCCGTCTTTTGCACTGGCAGGCAAGTTCTTTACCAATGAGTCACCGGGAAAGTCATAAATATGATTCAAAGCAAATAAAAATATTTATCAGACTCTACAACTTGATTGCAGCACAAGAATTTACGGGCGTAGCACAGCTGAACCTGGAATTGCAACCTTGGTCATGGGTTTTGTACTGATTCTACATTTGTCTCTTCACACATCCAACATGGAAAATGCCCATTAGTTAAGGAAGATGTGTGATAAATATACACTTCTGTATTTCATATGCCTCATCCTCTCACATTTTTTATTTTATTTTTCCATGTTCCAAGCAGCTCTCGTGCTTCAAGTAGCTATGGAAATACTAGATGACTATAGACCAGAATGGTGATCTGCAGGTAAGAGTAGCTGGTACTGAAGTGTGTGTGAAAACAAGCAAGCCTCATGAAACAGTGTCTGGAGAAGAGAGGAAGGAGATTAAGTTTGGGGATATGAAGTTGACCTCCAGAAAAGAGTTAGAGTAAGTAAAGGGAAACCTTTTNTACTGAAGTGTGTGTGAAAACAAGCAAGCCTCATGAAACAGTGTCTGGAGAAGAGAGAAAGGAGATTAAGTTTGGGGATATGAAGTTGACCTCCAGAAAAGAGTTAGAGTAACTAAAGGGAAACCTTTTGGGGAATTAAGAACAGCTGGGTGACTGTAGAGGCATGAAGAGAGCTGGGTTCTCCATAGGGCTGGAGAAGGGAAAAAAACCAGTGATGGGACAGAGAAAGCCCAGAGGTTTAGGTTTCACACACAGGAAACTCCCACCATCCACGTACCTGGTTTCCACATTGGCAGAAACAAAATCACTGTTTTTAGCATAGAGAATATTGCATTATGGGAACTTTGCTGCGTTTCATACTGCAGTGAATTTAAATATACAATTGTCATATTTTCAGAATAAAGTTTAATTAAAAGTAACTTTTAAAACATAGGGAAATTGCAGTTTTACCCAGCCCTGTAAACATGGAGATTAAGACAAGGTGAGTTTGGCCACCTTTCTGCAAGTTTAGAAAGAAGAGACATCACTTTTGCTGACAAAGATCCATATAGTCAGTTATGGTTTTTCCAGTAGTAATGTACAAATGTGATAAAAATGAAAGTCGCTCAGTTGTGTCCAAATTTTTTCGACCCCATGGACTGTAGCCCACTAGGCTCCTCTGTCCATGGAATTCTCCAGGCAAGGATATTGGAGACAGAGGTGAGTGTTGGATCATAAAAAAGGCTGAGCGTCAAAGAACTGATGGTTTCAAACAGAAGTGCTGGAGAAGGCTCTTGAGAATCCCTTGAACAGCAAGGAGATCAAACTAGCCAAACCTAAAGGAAATCAACCCTGACTATTCGTTGAAAGACTGATGCTGGAGCCTAAGCTCCAATCCTTTGGCCACCTGATGGGAAGAACTGACTCACTGAGGGGGGAAAAAGAGAAAACACTCATGCTGGGAAAGATTAAAAGCAAGACAAGAAGGGGGTGACGGAGGATGAGAAGGTTGAATGGCATCACTGCCTCAGTGGACATGAATTTGAGCAAATTCCAGGAGATAGCAGAGGACAGGGAAGCTTGCTGTACTGCAGCCCATGGGTTTGCAAAGAGCCACACATGACTTGGCAACTGAAAACACCCCCAGCGACGCAAGCTCACACTCCACTCAGGCCGTTCATCACCTCACCAGGTGTGGGTTTCATCATCTGAAAGCCAGAGTCCAAAACAGCCACACAGCTTATGCCTGAAGTCTTCACTAGAGGACACCTAGATCATTGAGTATGGGGATTATTGTCCAGATGTAAGTTTAAAGATGAAAGAGAAACTCTATAGTGAGCATGGAAGCCACAGTTCTGACTTTTTCTCACTCTATAATCTGTACCCTGAGATTTTGTCCATACAGTAAGGTAGACGTTATGGAAGTTAAAGGTATGATCATAACGCAAAAGAGTCTATAAAAATAATAGCACAAAATAAAGAGAAGATAATGTAGGGATAGAAAGAAATTTAGTCGCTCAGTCATCTTCCACTCTTTCCAACCCCCTGGACTCTAACCCACCAGGCTCTTCTGTCCATGAAATTTTCCAGGCAAGAATATTGGAGTGGGTTGCCGTTCCTTCCCCAGGAGGTTTTCCTGACCCAGGGATTGAACCCAGGCCTCCTGAATTGCAGGCAGATTCTTTACTGTTTGAGCCACCAGGGAAGCCCATACAGGCATACAGGTAGTTATTTGTTGCTGCATAAGGAATTACACCAACACACAACAGCCTCAAACAAGAGTCATCATTTGTTATCTCACACAGTTTCTGGGTACCAAGACTTTGAGTAGTTCTAGTTCAAATCTATAGTGAGACTATAGTACAGATTTGGGGTGGGACTCAAGTCACCTGATGACTCAGTGGGGCTAGGGATTCCCTTCCAGCATGACTCCCCCAAGAGCTGACAAATTGACACTGGTTACAAGCAGGAGCCCCTAAAACCTCTTCACACACACCTCACGAGTGTTCTCATGACATGGCTCTTTGCAAACCCATGGGCTGCAGCACACCAGGCTTCCTTATCCTCTGCTATCTCCTGGAATTTGCCCAAACTCATGTCCATTGAGGCAGTGATGCCATTCAACCATCTCATCCTCTGTCACCCCCTTCTCCTCTTACTCTTGATCTCTCCCAGCATAATTGAGTNCAGGAGGAGAAGGGGATGAGCAAGAATGAGATGGCTGGATGGTATCACGGACTCGATTGACATGAGTCTGAGTGAACTCCAGGAGTAGGTGATGGACAGGGAGGCCTGGCGTGCTGCAATTCATGGGGCTGCAAAGAGTCAGACATGACTGAGCGACTGAACTGAACTGAACTTGCATAAATGATTCCTTGGTATCTCTAATTTTCTTGAAGAGATCTCTAGTTTTTCCCATTCTATTGTTTTCCTATATTTCTTTGCATTGATCACTGAGGAGGCTTTCTTATCTCTCCTTACTATTCTTTGAAACTCTGCATTCAAATAGATATATCCCTTCTTTTCTCCTTTGCCTTTAACTTCTTTTCTCAGCTATTTCCAAGGCCACCTAGACAACCATTTTCCCCTTTTGCATTTCTTTTTCTTGGTATTGGTCTTGATCACTGCCTCCTGTACAGTGTTACAAACCTCCATCCATATTCTTCAGGGGCTCTATCAGATCTAATCCCAAGAATCTATATTTCACTTCCATTGTATAGTTGTAAGGGATTTGATTTAGGTCATACCTGAATGATCTAGTATTTTCTCTTACTTTCTTCAATTTAAGTGTGAATTTGGCAATAAGGAGTTCGTAATCTGAGCCACCATCAGCTCCCGGTCTTGTTTCTGCTGATTGTATAGAGCTTCTCCATCTTCAATTGCAAAGAATATAATCAATCTGATTTTTGTATTGATCATCTGGAGATGTCCATGTTGTAGTGTTGTCTCTTGTGTTGTTAAAGAGGGTGTTTGCTATGACCAGTGCTTTCTCTTGGAAAAACTTTGTTAGTCTTTGCCCTGCTGTGTTTTGTACTCTGAGGCCAAATTTGCCTGTTACTCCAGGTGTTTCTTGACTTCCTACTTTTGCACTCCAGTCCGCTATAATGAAAAGAACGTCTTTTATGAGTGTTAGTTCTAGAAGATCTTCTAGGTTTTCATAGAACTGTTCAATGTCAGCTTCTTCAGCATTACTACTTGGGGCCTAGACTTGGATTACTATGATATTGAATGATTTGCCTTGGAAATGAACATAGATCATTCTGTCATTTTTGAAGCTGCATCCAAGTACTGCATTTTGGCCTCTTTTTAACTATGATGGCTACTCCATTTCTTGTAGGGGATTGTTGCTCGCAATAGTAGATGTAATGTTCACCTGAATTAAACTAAGCCCCCTAATATATGCGTAAACCAATTTCATCTGCAAAATGGGGTTTTAGATATATAGAAATACTGTTTTGCCAAATAGGTTTGTTTATTCATGCAAATCATGAAGGGCTTATAGTATGCCCACCTAGAAGACACTGATTCCTTAATTAAGGTATATCTATACCTTGTTATTTTTGATTCTCTCCTAATCTGCTGACTCTTTTCTCTCCTGCTCTGATTTCCCTCTGGCTCTTTCTCTCCGATTGCATTATCCACCAAATTCTATTTGTGAATCAATTTGTCCCTAAGAATAGAGCAGCCCTTGCAAAAATGTTTTCAGTACACAGAGAATGGAGAGTACAAGCAAGCAATAAAATATGATCCAATTAGTGACTTTTTTTTAGGACAGAGATATTGAGTTTTCATTTACTGTGGGGAAAGATAGAGAGCACCAAAATAAAAATTAAAAGTTCAGTATCCTTTTTAAATAAGGAAAAGTGCAGATGCATTTAAAAAGTCAGGTTTTAATCGGCCAACAAAACAACAAGAGTGAGATGCTGGGAAGCAGGCGCCTATGAGAGGAGATATTTAAAGAAGGTCTGATGCTGAAGATGCAAAATGCTTTCTCCATAACTGGATCCTTCGAGCAGGGCATAGATGGACATCACCAGAGCCACGAGAATGTCATCAATATCACAGAGAGCATGAAAGTGCGGCAGGCTCGTTTGATCCTGCTCGGTAGTCTACCCTTCTCTAAAAAATAAAAAATTGCAAAGGGAACCTCTAGTTTTAAAAAGATTTCTACACCTCTCCTGCCAGCCTCATTCGCCATTTACCCTTTCATCACAATCCAGAGATCTGGAGAGCTGACGTGTTGAAGTCTCTGTTTTTTCATTTCCATTTATCATATCTTTTCACTGAGGTGATTTCAGTCACCTCCTCTGTCGGTCACCTCCCTAGAAGCCCGTTCTCCACAGTCACCCTGTGCAAAGGAGAGTCAGCTCGGGGTTGAAGATGTCCAATTTCATTTCTAAATTGGCCCTAGACATTGGCGGATTAAATGATTAGAGGAAACATGCCAGTAAATCTCAAAAGACACGAAGAGACATCTGCTCATTGATTGAATCAAATCATCTCTGAGTCGAAGCAGAACAAACTTTGAAACAGGGTTCTTCTAGTAACATATTACGTGGAGTGAATGAGTCAAGGTTTTGAAATAGCACATGATCACTGTGCTGTGACTGGCACGTGGAGATAAAGCCTGCCTCTCCCAGACTTGCCACTTGATATAAATTAATGCAGATAAACAGGCATTTTCTTGCTTTCGTGCAGCTCTTTGTATGATTTATGTTAAGGGTTCTGGAGTACCAGGTAGTATCTAGGAAAGCAGGGATTCCGGATGTCTGGGCTTTGCTGTATCTTGAGAATGGCTGAGCCCTTAAAATCTGAGATGGTCAGGTAGGCAAGTGTTCAACGTTTCAAGCAGAGGATCTAAAGTACAACAATCACATAGACTTCAAGGACATTTTTTAAAAGTCATAAACCAGGGCAAAAATCTAAAATCACTGATCCTTTACTGCTCTATCCAGATAGAATAGCATGATTACAACAGATTTTACTTATATTTTTGTTACAGTAAGGAATAAAAAAGCCTTTCTGAAAAACCTTTCTCATTCAGCATAAATACAATGCAAGTATATATGTGCACACGTTCAGTTGTGTATGACTCTTTGAGACCCTATGGACCGTAGCCCACCAGGCTTCTCACCCATGGGATTCTCCAAGCAAGAATATTGGAGTGGGTTGCCATTTCCTCCTTCAAAGGATCTTCCTGACCCAGGGATTGAACCCACATCTCTTCCGTCTCTTGCACTGGCAGGCAAGTTCTTTACCAATGAGTCACCGGGAAAGTCCTAAATATGATTCAAAGCAAATAAAAATATTTATCAGACTCTACAACTTGATTGCAGCACAAGAATTTACAGGCGTAGCATAGCTGAACCTGGAATTGCAACCTTAGTCATGGGTTTTGTACTGATTCTATATTTGTCTCTTCACACATCCAACATGGAAAATGCCCATTAGTTAAGGAAGATGTGTGATAAATATACACTTCTGTATTTCATATGCCTCATCCTCTCACATTTTTTATTTTATTTTTCCATGTTCCAAGCAGCTCTCATGCTTCAAGTAGCTATGGAAATACTAGATGACTATAGACCAGAATGGTGATCTGCAGGTAAGAGTAGCTGGTACTGAAGTGTGTGTGAAAACAAGCAAGCCTCATGAAACAGTGTCTGGAGAAGAGAGGAAGGAGATTAAGTTTGGGGATATGAAGTTGACCTCCAGAAAAGAGTTAGAGTAAGTAAAGGGAAACCTTTTGGGGAATTAAGAACAGCTGGGTGACTGTAGAGGCATGAAGAGAGCTGGGTTCTCCATAGGGCTGGAGAAGGGAAAAAAAACCAGTGATGGGACAGAAAAAGCCCAGAGGTTTAGGTTTCACACACAGGAAACTCCCACCATCCACGTACCTGGTTTCCACGTTGGCAGAAACAAAATCACTATTTTTAGCATAGAGAATATTGCATTATGGGAACTTTGCTGCGTTTCATACTGCAGTGAATTTAAATATACAATTGTCATATTTTCAGAATAAAGTTTAATTAAAAGTAACTTTTAAAACATAGGGAAATTGCAGTTTTACCCAGCCCTGTAAACATGGAGATTAAGACAAGGTGAGTTTGGCCACCTTTCTGCAAGTTTAGAAAGAAGAGACATCACTTTTGCTGACAAAGATCCATATAGTCAGTTATGGTTTTTCCAGTAGTAATGTACAAATGTGATAAAAATGAAAGTCGCTCAGTTGTGTCCAAATTTTTTCGACCCCATGGACTGTAGCCCACTAGGCTCTTCTGTCCATGGAATTCTCCAGGCAAGGATATTGGAGACAGAGGTGAGTGTTGGATCATAAAAAAGGCTGAGCGTCAAAGAACTGATGGTTTCAAACAGAAGTGCTGGAGAAGGCTCTTGAGAATCCCTTGAACAGCAAGGAGATCAAACTAGCCAAACCTAAAGGAAATCAACCCTGACTATTCGTTGAAAGACTGATGCTGGAGCCTAAGCTCCAATCCTTTGGCCACCTGATGGGAAGAACTGACTCACTGAGGGGGGAAAAAGAGAAAACACTCATGCTGGGAAAGATTAAAAGCAAGACAAGAAGGGGGTGACGGAGGATGAGAAGGTTGAATGGCATCACTGCCTCAGTGGACATGAATTTGAGCAAATTCCAGGAGATAGCAGAGGACAGGGAAGCTTGCTGTACTGCAGCCCATGGGTTTGCAAAGAGCCACACATGACTTGGCAACTGAAAACACCCCCAGCGACGCAAGCTCACACTCCACTCAGGCCGTTCATCACCTCACCAGGTGTGGGTTTCATCATCTGAAAGCCAGAGTCCAAAACAGCCACACAGCTTATGCCTGAAGTCTTCACTAGAGGACACCTAGATCATTGAGTATGGGGGTTATTGTCCAGATGTAAGTTTAAAGATGAAAGAGAAACTCTATAGTGAGCATGGAAGCCACAGTTCTGACTTTTTCTCACTCTATAATCTGTACCCTGAGATTTTGTCCATACAGTAAGGTAGACGTTATGGAAGTTAAAGGTATGATCATAATGCAAAAGAGTCTATAAAAATAATAGCACAAAATAAAGAGAAGATAATGTAGGGATAGAAAGAAATTTAGTCGCTCAGTCATCTTCCACTCTTTCCAACCCCCTGGACTCTAACCCACCAGGCTCTTCTGTCCATGAAATTTTCCAGGCAAGAATATTGGAGTGGGTTGCCGTTCCTTCCCCAGGAGGTTTTCCTGACCCAGGGATTGAACCCAGGCCTCCTGAATTGCAGGCAGATTCTTTACTGTTTGAGCCACCAGGGAAGCCCATACAGGCATACAGGTAGTTATTTGTTGCTGCATAAGGAATTACACCAACACACAACAGCCTCAAACATGAGTCATCATTTGTTATCTCACACAGTTTCTGGGTACCAAGACTTTGAGTAGTTCTAGTTCAAATCTATAGTGAGACTATAGTACAGATTTGGGGTGGGACTCAAGTCACCTGATGACTCAGTGGGGCTAGGGATTCCCTTCCAGCATGACTCCCCCCAGAGCTGACAAATTGACACTGGTTACAAGCAGGAGCCCCTAAAACCTCTTCACACACACCTCACGAGTGTTCTCATGACATGGCTCTTTGCAAACCCATGGGCTGCAGCACACCAGGCTTCCTTATCCTCTGCTATCTCCTGGAATTTGCCCAAACTCATGTCCATTGAGGCAGTGATGCCATTCAACCATCTCATCCTCTGTCACCCCCTTCTCCTCTTACTCTTGATCTCTCCCAGCATAATTGAGTCAAGAGAGAAGGTCAAAGTCACCATGTCTTATATGACCTATGCTCAGAAGCTGCATTCGGTCGTGTTTTTAATTTATCACTGAATGCAGAAGACATCCTGATTCATTGTGGATTACTGTAGCAGAACAGCAGGAGGCGAGACTCACTGGGGTCATCTTGGAGGCTGGCTGCCCCACTGGATGATATTTCTCCAAAGACATGCACTACAAGTGGCCCACTATGACCCTAGAATCTTGACACAAAAGATCCCCTGTCCGACGGTAGACATGGTAAAGCCGTCAGCAGAACAGTTCAAACAGACGACTCAGATGTCCACTCTCTCGATAGCTACTACACTACACTCTTCACATTTCTTTGTAAACTGCTGTTCAGTTTCTTCCAGCACTATTTCTTTGGGGAGGGATAATATTCTCTTAAATGTTTTTGTGACTGTGATGCAAAGACAGCCTCCTGACTTTGTAAAGTTGGTCCAAGTGCTGAACACAACACTTCTGCCTTTTCTTCTCCCCATATTCCCTACATGGCCTGAGCATCCTTTCTTTACCGACTGTCCTCCTGTCTCTTTCTCACAATATATTGGGGTTTCTATTATTCTAACTTTCCTGGAGATGCTCTTAAAATTTTCTTCCAATGCCGTGAAGCCCACATCCATCCTCACTGATTTTCTCTGCCAGTAGGCTCTGTTTGAGCGATCGCACCTAGTCTTGTGGGGCCACCAGTGACCTCTATCCAGTGAAGTCAGCGTCTCGACCTCTAAGGGACACAGCGCCCAGATGCACATGCCTGACAGCCTCCTGCACACCCGCTATTTAATATCTCCCAGATGCCCCAGAATCCAAGCGTCTTCCACCAACCTCAGCTGCTCCCACCTCTCACAGCCCATAAGTATCTTCTCCTACCCCGCCCACATCTGACAGCTACACATCTGTGACCTCTACNGCACACCCGCTATTTAATATCTCCCAGATGCCCCAGAATCCAAGCGTCTTCCACCAACCTCAGCTGCTCCCACCTCTCACAGCCCATAAGTATCTTCTCCTACCCCGCCCACATCTGACAGCTACACATCCGTGACCTCTACTTGTCTTGGCTTTGGATACTCCCTGCAGAAACTGGGCTTGTAGTTTGTTTTAGTTAAAAACTTCTGGAAGTCTGTCTCTTCCTTTCCAGTTTCAGGGCTCAAAAGTCTTACCAAGTTGCTTCCAATGCTCCTGTGTGAATAACCTACCTAGAGATTAACCAAAATGTCACCAGAAGTGCTTTACCTTTTTTGAAAAGAAAAATCATGTTTAACTGACATTATCTTCATAAAATTTTTCAACAACTCATTGTGCAATGACGATAGCATTCCAACCTATTGGTGAGACATTTATTCTCATAGTCAGGGTATTCTCATAGTCAAAATACTTTTCTAAACTTATACCCTGATTTCCTTTTATGACTTTGTAGGCATGCCAAGCTCTAGAACTTCAAACACACACACTTCCCCACGTGTGCATATAAAAATAGACATGTTGATGACCAGCTCAAGTCTTTGAGGAGAGACCTGCCCCTGCCGTGAGTCCCTAGAAAGTCGAGTTCAGCTTCTGAGTCACAGAAACAAGAATCAAGGCAGAAATAGATTCCCAACTCTGATAAAGGGCTGATGGCATGCCTTCATTTCTGATAGCGAACCAACTCCTCTGAACTTGGGGACTTGCTCCACTTTGTCGTAATTGAAAATATTTGGCTATTACATCTTCAAATATATTTTCTGCTCTATCCTCTCACTTTCTCCCAAATTCCTATTGTTTGTGTGTTAGCTCTGTTGACATTGCCCCAAAGAGTAATGAGGTTTCATTGATTTTTTTAAATTTGTTTATTCTATTCACTTCAGGTTGAGTAGTTTCTATTTATTTAATCATTATACAATTTTTTTCTAGTATCTTTAGCTGCAATAAGATTCATCTGGGGATTTTTTTAAATTTTCAATTATTCTATAATTTAGTTCACATATTTTCATTTGCTTCTATATTGTAGCTTCTATTTTCTGATACTATTTTGTGAATCTTTATTAATTTTGACTATATTTTGTTTTATATCCTTTAGAATACTTTGAAGAGCTGCTTTAAACTGCTTGTCTGCTAATTCTAACATCTGAGCCATCTTGCAGTTATATCCTGACTGATTTTTGTCTGTGTATGGATATGCGCCATATTTTAGTTTAGATTTGCATGTCTATTACTTTTTTTGAATCATAGACATTTTGAAATTATGCTACACAGACCATGGATTCTACTAGCTCTGGAGAGCGCTGATTTGGGATATTAGCTGACAGCTAACTTAGATGAAAGCACATTTAAAACTCTGCCTCTCCTGCACAGATAATATCTGTTGCCCGTGACCGGTTCTTGTATACTTATCTGAGCTACTTGAATTGTACTGCACACAGACGTACTAGTTTAGGAGTGAGACTAGAGACACATTTTACATGGACACCTGACTCACACTCTCTATGGCTCTTTTTATTCTGGGATATCTTGCCTCATTTTCCTCTAGCTGTGATACCCCTAAGCACTGTCACTTGATTTCTAAAATTATTGTCACTTTGTATCCAATTTCCATCTTTTCCATAAGATGGAGCTCCCTGGAAATGATACTTGGATAAAAACAACAGCAAAAAAGCAAAGCAAGATGACCCTCTCACTCACAGCCATTTACTTCATTCAAGTGTCAACTCCATTCCAGTCTCTTCCTGATTTTGATCTCTCTCTCCGGGAGCTTCAGACAATTGTTTTTCATCTTTCCCCCTAGAGTTTACCGTTATGTGTGGAGGAGTTGTCAGACATGAGATAATCTACCATTTCTGTAAGTGGGGATTCCCTCATTTTTTATGTCTCTTGAGGATCACATCAGAAGTAAAACATCAATTCCTGTGCTGTACACAACACAATATATTTCATAGAGCTAAGACTCCATCTGTGTTGGATGCCAAGAACTGACATCCGGTGGAAGCAAAATGTGCCACTTAGAGAACATTAGTATCGGGTTTTTACATTTCATTCCCTCCCACTTTCCGCCTCAACCCCACTCCTTCTTGACCATAGCCAGGGCTTCANACTCCATCTGTGTTGGATGCCAAGAACTGACATCCGGTGGAAGCAAAATGTGCCACTTAGAGAACATTAGTATCGGGTTTTTACATTTCATTCCCTCCCACTTTCCGCCTCAACCCCACTCCTTCTTGACCATAGCCAGGGCTTCATGTGCCTCCATATGTTCCATTTTTTATTTTAATTTTTTGATTTATAGAAATATGTACAATATGCATAAACACATACAAATATTAAAGAGACTGATTCCAGAACTCCAGATAAAATGCAAATCTAAAAGTGAAGGGAAAAATAAATCAGAAAACACCATGAAAAGTATTGAACAATAAGGAAATTATTGGTAGATTATTTTCAAACACACCATAAGGAGAAATGGCGGTATATATGCATATTATTTAGTGGACTTTGATCAGGATTGCATAATTTATATGTTAATTTGGAGAGAGTGGAAATCTTCGTAATATCGTATCTAAGAGTCACACTATGGTATATTAGCCCACTGTTGCTGCTGTTCAGCAGCTCAGTCATGTCCCCTGTGGCCCCATGGACTGCAGCCTGCCGGGCTTCCCTGTCCTCCACTATCCATAGTACTCCATATCCTTACACTAAGTCTTGCCTTCTCTCTTCTTATTGACAGGTATTACGGACTGACCTCTAGAATTGAAAATCATCCTATTTCCATCTCCCTGGTCCGATAGAGAGCTGTTTTCTCATAGTAGGGCAGAGAGCTTCTCAGGGCCAAACAGCAGACGAGCTGTGGGGACAGGCCTGCAGGGTAGCCTGGTTGAAGCTGGTCTGTAATTCCCAGCCAGGAAAGAGCCCAGAGAGGGAAAGATGTGTCGGGGGAGGGGGTGTCACAGGTTGTGACAAAAGCTGTGGAGGGCTCAATCTGAGACCCGTTGACTCTTGGCGCACATCTTCAGCCACGGGCGCCCAGGACTGGAGAGCCAACATCTTCAGCCACGGGCGCCCAGGACTGGAGAGTCAACATCTTCAGCCACAAGTGCCCAGGACTGGAGAACCTACATCTTCAGCCACGGGCGCCCAGGACTGGAGAGCCAACATCTTCAGCCATGGGCGCCCAGGACTGGAGAGCCAATATCTTCAGCCACGGGTGCCCAGGACTGGAGAACCAACATCTTCAGCCACGGGCGCCCAGGACTGGAGAACCATTGTTTTCATTGATTCAGTTTCCTCTGGGTTTCCGATCATATCAAAGGCTGATGGAAATCAGACTGTACGTGTAACTTCCTTCGAGGACCCAGAGAAACAGGTCAGAGATCATTACTTCTTCCTGTTACATCAAGAGTGACACTGAAGATTACTTAACCTGAATTATGTTAACCAGTGGAGGATTATTTCTAGTCATAGCATGTGGATGCGTGCCTAGCCACTTCAGTCGTGTTCGACTCTTTGTGACCCCATGGACTGCAGCCCACCACATTTCTCTGTCCATGAGATTCTCTGGGCCAGAATACTGGAGTGGGTTGCCATGCCCACCTCCAGGGGATCTTCCCGACCCAGGGATGGAACCTGAATCTCCTGTGTCTCCTGCACTGGCAGGCACGCTCTTTACCTCTGAGCCACCAGGGAAGCCCAGTCATAGTATATTTTTTGCTAAAAGATGATATGCTCTCTCCCTAGACATTATCCTGGTGGTCTTGTTTTTACTTCACTCTAAGACTTAAATCATCAACAGAGGGAGTCTCTACCCACTGGTGGAAATTTGCTTCATCTTATTCACATCACGTCCTCTGTAATTACTACCTCGTGACTAAAGCCAAGTCTCTCTCAGCTTTGCCATTGCCAAGAACATTGCAAATTTCAGAGACTTTTGCCCCCTTAGGAGAAAACTTTAAATTCACGGACTCAGTTTATTTTCTTTTTCTTTTGGCACATGAAGAGTTAAGCATCAGATACCTTTAGAAAGTCAATTAAAAGAAGATAGTGTGGCTTAATCACAGGGCTTTTCCTATCTGTTTTTTCCAGTAGTTCCTTTAAAACTGCTAACTTGAAATCACAGTCCTGTGCCATCTTCAGAAGTTCACTCAATCAAAAGCCAAGTGCTGAGTAATCAAAGATCTTAATAACTGGAAGTTCTAACCCTAACCACAAGAGGATTAAAAATCCAGTAGCCAGAACGCAGTCCTTCGATCCAGCAAGCTCCTGTGCATAATGAGAAACCCTTAAAGCCTCAGATCACAGCCATGTCCTTGCCCACTATAGAACTAAGTGGAAGTCCTCTTTAATTCCTTGAGAGATCCTATCTGCCTGATGAAAATAGATATTGGCTTCTGTGTAGCATGATTAGAAGAATGGAAGAGGATTAGCCAAGATGCAGGGAGAGGCTCAGGCCTGCCCATTTGCATGGTGTGCTGATGGGGGATGCTAACTGAATGCAGGGGCCCAAAGGCGAGAAGCCCCGGAATGAAGGCAGCCTTACTACTCAACTTATACAGGGATTATGGTCCATTTATTTTGCCATATCCAATTTTATAAATCTACTAAGCACTTGGATACTTCCTTTTAAAATTTTCTGTAGCAAACAGCCGAACTATTTGGAGAGATGTTTATTTTCATTCAGAACAACCACCAGATTGTAACTGAAACGTAAGTGGTTGTAGCAATATTCTCTCCTTTTGTGTTGGGATGAATGAAAATCATTCTTGTTTATTTAGAGTATAAATATTTCAAAGCCACATTCTTTAACTCTATGTTATTGCTTACTTACTGCTACATAATGTGTATATATGGTATATCATAGTACATACACAATATGCTGTATCATGCTAAATATTTATACCATATGTAGTGTGGCACAGTGATATTTCATATTAGATAATTTATTAATTACCGTTTCGAAATGCCATATCTTGGATAAATCTATGCATCTTCTATTACATCAACATAAAATTTGAAATTAAAATGCGCTGGAGATAATAAATATTCAGAAAGATCTTTGAAGCCCTTAGAATCTCTTCCATAGAACTTAGAATTTTGCAGTATATTTTGCTAATTTCAGTGCTCCTATAATATACTCCCTTTGAAAAAGTAAAAACAAAGTCAATTGTGTGAATAATTACAAAATGGAAAATGGCTTTAATAATATCTCCTAGCTGAACTATTACTTAATTGCTTGACATTAGCATAAAATCAAAATGCTTATATGTTTAGAATTCTTTTCCAGCTCGTCATTATTTCAAAAGCACAGTCGATTTTACACCCACACTGTTACCTCTAAATCCAGTGTTTCAAGAAAGTATAAGGATGTCATCCGACGTGAAGGTTTTGAGAGTCACATCTTTAAAATATTATGTATTGAAACCAAGGTTACAAAATTTTTCTCTTGTGTTTTCTGCTGTATTTTCTTATAGTTGCACATTTTACATGTGACTGTTGATTCATTTTGAATTAATTTTGTGCATACTATGTGGTATAGATTGAAAGGTTTTTGTTTGGTCTTGCTTTGATTTGTACCTACTAATATCTACATTCGCCTGCTAGTGCTACCATTGCAGAACGCCATGGACAGGGGTCGTAAATGGCAAAAAGCTCTGGAGACAGGGACGCCCGTGATCGAGGTGCTGGCAGGTTCTGCTTCTCTGGAGGCTTCTCTCCTTGGCTTGTGGAGAGTGCCTCCTTGCTGTGCCTCGCATGGACCCGTTTGGTCTGCGCTGTCCGTGCCCTTATCTCCTCTTCTTATGATGCCAATGGTTGTAAGATCAGGGTCACCCATATGAGCGCCTCTTACCTCCATTACTTATTTAAAGGCCTTATCTCCAAATGTAGTCACATCCTGGGGTAGTGAGAGCTGGGACTTTAACATATGAATGAGGAGATACAGAGAAATACGTAATTATATTCAGGAGCTCCAACACCCTTCTTCAACAATGATAAAGCAAATAGACAGAAACCATATACCATCTCAATAGAAATAGGAAAATTATTTGCCAATATTTAATATTCATTACTGATAAATAATCCTAGCAAACTAGGAGAAGGTGACATTCTGAACTTGAAATGACATCTACAGAAAACTTACAGCTAACAGCATGCTTAATGCTGGAAAGTTTTATGCTTTCCCTCTGAGATCAGGAGCAAGAAAACGTTGTCTGCTCCTATCACTTCTATTCAAACTTACACGGAAAGTTTTTCCTGATACAACAAGAGAAGGAATAAATAAATAAGGCAGCCATATTGGAAAGGAA